>JBBYHL010458000.1:0-15132 GCA_038381835.1 Adansonia madagascariensis | reverse complement strand
GATTAATCCATGTATGAATCCTTAGCCTAACATATTTCAAGCATATTTATACATTAGCTTGCATCTTGTCATGAATCGTTGTCATTTTCAGCATCTATACATTTTCTTATCAAAGTGTATAACACTTTCTTTGTCTAGACCATTGGTAAAGTTAGCATCCCCATTCATATTATGTGCCATCCTCTTGTATGTTTGTTGTCTTCTACTTGTCAAAGTGCATGTTTGATGACAGTAAAAAAAAAAAAAACCTTAATTTCAAAACCTCCCTAAACCAAGCATGCTAACCTCAACCAATGAAGACTAGAATGAACTTAGCATTTTCATTTAAAGTTAACTAAAAAATCTTGGGGAACATGAACTTTTCCAGATCTGTAATCCTAATTAAACAAGCTCAAAACTTTTGAGTTTCCAATGAAAATGGCCTTGCACTTGTTCTTTAAATGTTCATGCCTTGTTTTTTAGTCAAAACCTTAAGTGGTATGATTAATGGGTTGTTCATTGTCCCAAATTACTCTGGGACTATGCAAATGAGTTCACGATGCTCATGCCACTCTTTCCCTTCAGTCATGGACGTTTGAATTTCGATGACTTGAGTTTGGACCTGTAAACATAGAGAAAATAAGAAATATCCTCTGCTTTGCTTTGTCCCCTGCTGGTGGCATCACTATTACAAATTGAAAAATCACTTTCAAATCCCAAACTTTTTTTGTGAATTTTATAATTTTTTTCTGAAAGTGTGTCAAAATATCTTTAAAACGTGGTCATGTTCACCCCCAGATCAGTCTAGATGAAAGAGTTATGATTTTTCAAACCTAGACTATCGGGAATCCCTAGAGTTTTCAGTCATGGACGTTTGAATTTCGATGACTTGAGTTTGGACCTGTAAACATAGAGAAAATAAGAAATATCCTCTGCTTTGCTTTGTCCCCTGCTGGTGGCATCACTATTACAAATTGAAAAATCACTTTCAAATCCCAAACTTTTTTTGTGAATTTTATAATTTTTTTCTGAAAGTGTGTCAAAATATCTTTAAAACGTGGTCATGTTCACCCCCAGATCAGTCTAGATGAAAGAGTTATGATTTTTCAAACCTAGACTATCGGGAATCCCTAGAGTTAACAAAAGTGCATTCTGGTTGGGCCCTTTAGGCCTAGTAAATGATTTTTCCAAATCCGTCCAACATTTTTCCTAAAAAGCTCATGAAAATTCTTTTCTAGAAAGGTATTATTTGAAATTTTTTGATACCAAATGAGTCCAGAATAATTTTTTAAATTTTGACACACCTTTTTCCTCGCATGCCCTATCAGTAGCTTAATTGACTCAAATTTGAAAATTTATTTCCTCGAAAAGTAATTTTTTAGAATGTTGGGAATATTTTTAAATTGACCCTGATCAAGTTACCTTTCTAATAGTATCTTGTTCACCCTTTGAAGCCTTCAAACCAATTTAGAAAAAATTCAAAAACAGGGATAGCATGATGCTGTCCCCTATTTTCAATTATGGTCAAAATTGAGTTATTTTCTCGAGCTTCGTCTCGAGACATTCGAATGTCACCAATCACAGCCTTAAGAACATGCTTTGACCTTTGGTAGGCTCGTATCAAGGCATGAACATATTTTACATCTTTAGCATCCTTATTCATAATAATTTCTTTTGCCAAAAGTCATCAAAATGCTCACTCATTTTCTAAATCAAAAAGTTTTGTCAACTTAAGTTTTCTAACCCTGACCTTTCGAGGGGATACTCTAAGCCCGCCTTTCAAAATTGTTAAGATTTAAAAAACATCCTTTGTTAAAATTATTTTTCATCTATGGGGATACTCCAACCCCGTTTTTCAAAATTGACAAGATTTAAAAATCTTCCTTTGCCAAAATTATTTGTCATCCATAGGGATACTCTAACCCCATTTTTCAAAATTGACAAGATTTAAAAATCTTCCTTTGTCAAAATTATTTATCATTCACAGGGATACTTCAACCCTATCTTTTCGAGAGGATACTCAAACCCTGTTTTTCAACTATAATTAAATATTTATCTTTCCTAGACTTCCATGAATGTGTCAAACAAACCCCGTTCAATCAAAAAGCCCAGATGCATCTAAAAAATTATCCATTTGATTATTCCCAAATAATCGATGCCAATTGTGAGATAAATTCCAATAGTCCATCCTTTTTCTTTATCATTGCATTGAATAATCCTTGTTATGTTACTTTATTTATTGTCTTACTAAGGTCCATTCTTTGTGATGATTATTTGCATTCATGTTTTCCAATCATTTCAAATAAAATTAAAGGTAATGTTCCCATGGGTATCTCTCCAGTGCCTAAAGTGGAACATTCCATTTTCAAAAGTAAAATTCAAAGGTCATTTTTATTAAAAATTTTTATATTCTCCATCTGTCTGGGGCTTATATGAGATTAAATCTTTTCATCAAAACCTAGATTTGTATTTCTATAAAATTCATGCATTAAAAAAGGGTTATATCTGAATAGTGATGAGTTAAGATCGAAAGAATCGAAACTGAAATAAGATATAATAGTAAGGTACTAATTTCGGGCGTCATGAAGTGGTTTATGCCTCACCATTCGTAACCAACTCCCAAACCCAAATGGCAAATCTTTGTACTACATAGACCAGGGGATCGATGTTTCGAGTTTTGTAACTCAAGACATAGGTTTCAATAGGCATTCGATCATGCCTAACCCAAAATGATCGATGGCAACTCCCAGCGTTGGCCATTTTGTGATGGTCATTCGAGACCAATAAGATGAGCGATTCATCTTATGGTCCCCTTCACTATGTCACAAAGTTGAGAATTCATACTTTTTCATTCTTATTGCATTGCAAAGGGAAAGTCTTGGTCAAAAAGACATTTCCAAGTCAAAAAAATATTTTAAGTCGTAAGCACCCATAGATCTGCGAGGATCCACCTCTGGGCACGTTGCGATAGCTTGGCAACTCCACTATGGACCATATAGAGAGTTAAGCCAATAACTAGTCATGTCATACTAGGTTCTCAATTCTTTTGATCTTCGATCATTACTTAACTATGATCATTTTCTTTGTTTTGTCAACTAATCTTTTGTTTGACATGATTGTCAGGATTGTCTTATTTTTGAATAATCTTTAGTTTAATAAAAAAGATAATATGGGAGTAAGCAAAAAGGTTTGATTATTTTCCTGTCACACACCATGCACTTGCGTATGCATTAGAGTCTCGCCAAACTCAATGGCGAGGCTATAACCCAATCATTAGGAGGAAGTGAGCTATTTGCCTCTGTGAGTAACCATTCGCATAGGCATAGCAATAACTTTTCGGATATAAATTACCTATGTCTCTCATGAGTTTCGCATTTTTATAGGGAAATACATCTACCAGATTGAACCCATTCTGCCAAACCCATGATGGGCTTAGGATTAGAGTGCATTGACTGTCCTTGTCGGATGGAAGAGTAATTCGGATACCTATTTAGGCATCAACCTAAGCCTCATATAATAAGCCCTACGAGCTAAACCATGTCAAACCATACTAGAACACTACTAGAATACCTGGAGAATAGGGTCACTCGGGGAAACATTCCTAACCTTTACTCTTAATTACCATAATTATGTAGGTGACAATAAGTTTACAATTGTCACCTGCATATGCATTTTTATCATTTATTAAGGCATGCTGTCATACCACCCAAACGATGGCTAATCTTTGTCTAAATAAGTGACGATGAGCAAAAAAACCATCATTCGCAATGTCTTATACTGTAAGCTGTTATGTTGTCTGAGTCACAGCTTAACTCGCATCCACACTAGTGGTGATAAACTAATATTACTACTGGTCGATTATTTTTCCATCAAAATAAGATATTGCATCACCTCATGAAAGGCAGATCGTATTCTGACATGTTAAGATGCTGCCTGTTTCTTATCTCACCACCTTGGTTGAGACATGTTATGAATATTTTGTTCTGATGTTCTTAAATTCTTTAGTTTTTTACATTTGTCTCCTATATGTTCCACTAACTTATTTTCCCTTTATTTGTGTTTTGGTGTATGCATCATCTCATCTAACTATCATGACCATCATTATTTTGGGACAATTGTTCTGGTTCAGTGTTTAGCAAGGGGCATCATTTATGGAGCAATAGCTTATCTCCACTATCGAGTCCTTTAAGGATATCAAAACATGGTCAAAAAGTCACTAATGTCAAGACAGGGACATCCTAAAGCCTGACTACATCTCAGTAATGCATGAAAAGGTCAAGATTAGTTTTTGTCAAAAGGATTGTCGAGAATTGAACCATATTTGGGATAGTTGGGATAACAATGAGAAAAAAGCCTTCACTAAAAAGTATGGGGATATAGCTCTCTTACTTCAAGTTCAGTTGGATGATGGCTTATTGCGAGCAGTGACAAAGTTTTGGAATTCGGCCTACCGATTTAGAATTTGGCCTACAAATGTTTCTACTTCAATCAACAAGATTTAGTCCCTACCATTAATGAATACATAGCTCTGCTTAACATAGAAAGGGTTAAGTCTGACCAGATTTACTACAAAGTGTTATCACCTCCTCCGTTTAAGAAAAGGTTAAGGCAAATTATTGGAGCCACAAAAGCATGGGTTGACAGTCACATTAAAGTAAAAGAGAGTAGTGAATGTATCTCTTGGGCCAGCTTGAAAGAGTCCATGGTAAATTTTTCTGACCAAAAGAAAGTTCAAGATGTCTACGCTCTGGCAATCTACGGGCTCATCATATTCTCGAAGACTTTGGGTTATGTAGAGGTGGCAGTCACAGATTTCTTTTCTCGCCTATGTTACAACATCAACCTTGCTTCTGCCATCATCACTGAAACCATCCTTACCCTCAACTTTTGCAAAAGAACAAGAATAGGAAGGTTTATCGAGTGTGCCCCATTGCTCTAGGTATGGTTCCTAGGTCATCTCTATGTTAAGGAGGAAAGAACCAGGCAAAAATTCTTCTTCAAGTTTAATCCTCTTTCCACAATATTAAAGGAAGAATGTCATCAAGATAAAATAGAAAAGCATTGGGTCAAGGAATTATGAAACGTCAAGGAGGAAGAAATCACATGGAGAGCCCGATGGGTGTTCCCTCAGTCGATTGTGTGCAGATGTGGAGACTAAACTTGTATACCACTTCTGGGACTATGGGGAAATACTAGTTATGCTCCTCTATTGGTATTGCGTCAGTTCCAGTGCAAGCAATCCATCCCATTCTTCAAAGGCTTAGGACATTGGGATTTTGAATATAGAGAGCCTAATTATAAAGCAAAAGTTCAGTTAGCTTTCCAAGCCTAGAAGAAAGTCCATTGTATGGAAAGATACTAGAGAGGAAGCCTTACCATGCCTAGATATGAAGAATGGAGACTTTACCGTATCAATGATCCATTGCTGCCACCCAACTTTGAGATACTGCAAATCCTAATAGAGGAATTGCCTTCTGAGATTGAGCTACTTATGAAGGAGTTCGAGCGAAAAAAGGCATCATTTGCCGCAGAAATCTCTTGACTTAGGAGGAAAAGGGTCAGCTAGAGATGGATATCTATTTTAGGAGCAGTGAAATGGATCGAGTCGTTAAAAAAGGGATCACCTCAAAGATAACCTCAAAAGCCTAACCAAGGATTATGTGACACTCAAAGAGCTAACAAGTCTCAACGTATTGGCAAAACATCAGTTGAATGGGAAGCAGAAGTTGCCACTCTCAATCCCAAGCTGAATCAGCAAAAGAAAGAAGTCAGAACTAGCAAAAAAAAGTTCACGAGGGCACGTGCTCTTGCTTCCACCTACCAACAAAGGAATCAAAGACTCGAGGCCCAAATACAAGATGTGAGAGCAACCAGGGTTGAAAATAAAGCCTCACTCCTAAAATCTAGGAGTTATAATAGTTTTTCCAGGTTCATCAAGGTCATATCAATGAACTAACAAGGGCTTTCGAGCAACGTGAATTAGAGTGGCAAGCGACAATCAACCAAGCACGTTTGAGTTACCAAACATAACATCAACACTTCACTGAATAAGTTCGGATGGCTCAACAAGAGACGAACGACATGATTGAAGTAGCTTAATCCATGAGTCGAGACATCATACCTATTAGAGATCGTAAGCAAAAACTTTTGGGTTTTCTTGATCGTGTGATTAAACAATATCACATTAGATACTTTCTAATGTAGTCATGTCGTAAAAGAAAAAACCTTTTATGACTCTATGAATGATGTTATTGACGAAGCTATTCCAACAATCAATTACCTCCAATGCATATGCATATTTAATTTCACTATTTTTCATTACACTTGCATTAATCATTCATTATCTTAACTCGTCATTGCATTATCAATGCTCATCAATAAATACATTTTTAAATAAAAATCTAATATGAGAATTGGGCCATAAAAGTGCATAGGATTTCGAGATTAATCAGGAACATAAAACCTTACGTCATGCACCGCTAGAACACACGATGCCATAAGCAAATCATAAAAAGTGATCATGAAGCTCATATTGAGCGACTTCAACTAATGGTTAAGGAATCATAAGACCAGATGCTTTGTCAACAATATGAAATGCAAAATCAAATCACAAAACTTATGGAAATAATCACTGCCTTTATGAAAGAAAAAGGGTAAGCCAGCACTGCTGAAACAAGGAATGATCTTCCCAATGCTGAAAGTCCCCCTGCTAATAATCCAGAACCCGCCTGAGGGGAAACTAGACAAGAACAATGGCTCGCTCCTACACCTGCCGCTTAGGTTCTGCCAGTCATCTACCTAAATCCCATTGCTTAAGGGGTGAATACAGGAATCTCATCGGCAGATCTGATAACCCTTGACCATGAAGAACTAGATAAAACAGAAGGTCAAAAGTCCATCATGATTGCAAAAAAAGTGAATAAACTCCAACTGCTAGAAAAATACCTCTAAGCTATCGAGGGGAGTGATAAGTTCAGAGCTCTTGACACGTAATCACTGCCTTTGCTGTCCAACTATCATTCCCCAAAGTTTAAAGTCTTAGAGTTTGAGAAGTTTAATGGAACCACTAACCCTTCCGTCCATGTCTGAAAGTACCTACGAAAGATGGCTGGGTATAAGAAAAATGAAAAGCTCCTCATCCATTGCTTCTAGCATAGCCTCACTAGGGCAACAGCTCAGTGGTATATCGAACTAGATAATATAAAAATCCAATCATGGGTCGACTTGGCTAAGGCTTTTCTAAATTAGTACCAGCACATGTTGGATTAGGTACCGGATCAAATTTCCCTGATGAATTTTGAGAAGAGATCCATTAAAAGTTTTAGGCAATACCCCCAAAAATGGAAAAAAAAAAAGCAGTACTAGTTTAGCCTCCCCTTACAGAAAAAAATATGACAGTCACTTTCATTCACACCTTATGTGCTCCTTATTATGAGAAGCTTATAGGGAATGCCACCAAAAAATTTGCAAACTTAGTTCTCTTCGAAGAAATGATCGATGCTACCATTACGAGTGGTAGAACGCCTGCCGGGGAAATAACTGGATCGAGTAAGAAGTCTATTGTTAAGAAGAAGGAAGGAGAGGCCAATGCCATAAATTATGCCGGCTTATCTTAATCAAGACAGCGTTAAGCACCCAACCCTCGCTACTTAAGCATGCCACATTCTTCCCCCATCACAATATCCCTATAGCCAATTTAGGCCATAACTTATAACCCATCATTTGCAATCCCATCAACCTCACCAAAAAGCTACTCTCCGTAAGTCCACCAAAATACCCATCGAACAACCAATAATGCACCTAGCAATTGAGGACCAAATCAACAAAGGTAACACTTTGATCCCATCCCTATGACCTATAAAGAGCTCTGAACAAAGTTTGCTCCAAAATCACTTAGTGGCTTTGATCTTTGTCCCAAAAAAGAAGCTACCATAAACGCAATGGTACAACCCTAATGCTGTGAATACCACATTGGGGCTGTAGGGCACAACATCAAGAACTGCATATCTTTCAAGAGAAATGTGCAAAATATGATTAACTCAAAAGTTTTATAGTTCAGGACAAGCTAGGGACCAAATGTTGCTGCCAATCCTTTACCAAACCACACAGAGCCATCTGCAAACATGATAGGCATTAAGAATAAATATGAAGTCAAGGCAAGCATAGAGGATGTAAGGATGCCAATGTTCTTGGTCTGGCCGGCATAAATTCAGGCCAAGTTACTTAATGCATCAAAAAAATTGGAAGACAATCCTGACAACTTCTATAATTTCCACACAATTGTAGGTCATACCTTATGAACATGCAAGAACCTTAGGTCCATGGTTCAAAGAATGATGAATGAAGGCCAGATAGAATTCTATCAGGAAACCACGCCTACTGCTGAATCTATCAACATGATAGGGGATGACACCACATAGCCACCTTATGGTAGAAATCAACCCCTCATTTTTTATGGCAAGTCAAGTCCTGAGGTCAGTTTTTCGATACCTAAACCAAAGTTAGTTGTGGAGGTACCTAAACCATTCCCATATGAGAGCAACAAAGATGTCCCATGAAAATACGAGAACCAGGTAGTGATGATCAGAGAACTAACCTTTGTAACTACTATAATGAAACTATCAATAGTTATTCACCTAACCCATAGTGATAGGTTACGCTCCTCTAGCTCAAGAAAAATAAAAGGTTGATGCATCTCCAAGCTCGAATACCACTCAAGTCTAAGAAAAGAATTTCGAGCCCAAGAAAGTTAAGGAAGCAGTGAGTGAAAGAGAAGCCAGTGAGTTTCTCAAGTTCATCAAGCATAGTAAACATTATATTCTAGACCAGTTAAGCAAATAACCTACTAAGATTTATGTTCTATCTTTGATCCTTAATTCAAGTCTACCAAAATGCATTACTGAAGCTGTTAAATAAAGTATATGTGCCATCGGACATCTCTGCAGAAAAATTGGATTAGCTAGTGAACAACATCACGACTGATAATTATATCTTCTTCACTGATAATGAGATCCCACCTGGAGGTAAGGTCAATTATAAAGCTTTGCATATCACTACCCATTGCAAGGGATGCATTTTGCCTAAAGTACTTATAAATAATGGGTCAGCCCTTAATGTCATGCCCTGACTACATTAAGCAAACTCCTTGTCGATCAGTCCAACATTAAGAGTAGCCATACCATAATCTGAGCTTTTGATGGAACATGTCATAGAGTAATTAAAAATATCACAATCCAGCTTCAGATAGGCCCATGTACGTATGAAGTTAACTTTCAAGTTATGGATATTAATCCATCTTACAAGTGCCTATTAGGAAGGCCATGGATACATTGCCCTAAGGTCGTCCCATCTTCTCTTTATCATAAGCTCAAATTTACGATAGATAGATGACAAAGTAGTCACCCTCAGGGCTAAAGAAAAAATGATCACCACTGCTTTCACTGAAGATATCTACATAGAGCCTAATGAAGATGCACCAGATTCATCATTCCAATCCATTGAGTTCGTTAATGCAATATTTATTGGAGAAGGATTACTAATAGTTAAACCCCACCTATCAAAGAGTACCTACTCGAGTTTAAAAATGACCATTGACAAAGGTTAAAATGCTGGAAAAGGGATTGGTAAAAATCTGCAAGGGATGGCCCAAGGTCTACAGGTCACCACTCAAGTCAACAAATGAGGCCTAGGATTCAAGGCTAAGGTGCAGTCAAAAAGACAACAAGAAAGGAGGATCCTCAACCAAGAGATGACACGATCATTGGGTTAAGAGGGTAAATTAAAGCCAATAATGTTCCTATCTCTCCATGAGATATTTTGTTCAGAAGGATGAATCGATTCAAGCCAACTAGAAGAGCAGAAGACTAAAGATGTCTTAGTCTAAACAAAGCCCTTTACAACCTTAATCTCTAGGATATCAAGCCATAAAATTTGTGTCTTTCCATGAAGACCTAATTTTGATGACAGGGTCATAATGGAAGCTCCTATCCTTTTTATGTAATGTCAAGAAATGAAAACCTACATACCCATGCCCAAAGGTAGGTAGGTGTTCTATGTAAGGGGCATTTTTATCAAACATTATCGATGTAATGACTTTTGCACATATCATTCCATATTGCATGCCTACATCACTTTTTAATCTCTTTGTCTCAATTATTCTTTTGCCTCCATTCTTATCTGAATCCTTGGGTTCTGTGTATGCCATTTGCAATGTTTATTTCTTCACCTTCTTAAGTGTCCTGATGACAATGACATGGATGTGCCTGATGGGTCTTTAAAGATTGATTTTGAACAGTTAATTTACGCTAGTGAAGTTAGTCCTAAAGAAGATTTTGAAGAAAGCTCCGTACCACCAAACCTCTTATGATTAGTTGAGTAGAGAAGAAGTAGATCATGCCCTATGAAGACCTAATGAAAGTAATAAATCTGGGTAATCAGGAAGATCGAAAGGAGGTTAAAATCAAAACCTTAATAAAGTCAACAATTAGGACCAAGCTGATAAAATTACTCTAGGAATATCAGGATGATTCACTTGGTCATATCAAGACATGCCAAGACTAAACACTAATATAATGGTCCATAAGCTTCCCATCAAGCCCGGATACAAACCAATCCGGTAAAATTTAAGGAAGGTAAACTTGAAAATACTGCTTAAAATTAAAGAAAAAGTCAAGAAACAATTTGATGCGAGGTTTATCGAAATAGCCAAGTATCCAGAATGGGTTGCCAATATAGTCCCATCCTAAAAAAGGATGGTAAAGTATGAATTTGCATTGATTACCAGGATTTGAATTGAGTTAGTCCTAAAGATAACTTCCTACTACCCCACATTGACACTCTAGTAGACAACACGGCCAAGAATTCTCTTTTCTCCTTCATGGACGGATTCTAGGGCTATAATTAGATCAAGATGACATCCAAAGACATGGAAAAAATAACTTTTGTAACCATATAGGGGATATTTTGCGATAATGTCATGCCCTTCAAACTCAAAAATGCTAGGGCAACATATCAACGGGCTATGGTATCTCTGTTCCATGACATAATGCACAAAGAAATTAAAGTCTACTTGGATGACATGATTGCTAAGTCAACGAAAGAGGATAAGCATGTCACAGACCTTCAAAAGCTTTTTGAATGACTATGAAAATTTCAATTCAAATTGAATCCTGCTAAATTTACCTTCAGAGTCATTTTAGGCAAGCTTCTAGGCTTTATAGTCAGCAAAAAAGGGAATAAAGTTGACCTAGACAAAGTCAAAGCCATTCAAGATATGCCAACACCTCAAACCTAAAAGGAAATGAGAAGCTTTTTAGGGAGACTGAACTATATTGCTAGATTCATATCACAGCTCACTGATAAATACAACCCCATCTTTCGACTCATTTGCTAACAAAATCCAGGAGAGTCAAATGAGGCATGTCAAGAAGCCTTTGATAAAGTCAAACATTATCTGTCAAGCCCACCAATGTTGGTACTGTCAGTGCCTAGTCGACCTTTAATCCTTTACTTGGCAATCTTTGACAAGTCTATGGGTTATGTATTAGGGTAGCATGATGAGTCAAGAAAGAAGGACAAGTAATCTACTATTTAAGCAAAAAGCTCATAGAACGCAAGTGCAACTATTCTATAATCAAGAAGTTGTGTTGTGCTTTGGTGTGGACAACTAAGAGAATCAGGCAGTACATGCTATATAACACCACATGGTTGATTGCAAGGCTTGATCCTATCAAGTATCTATGTGAAGCCCCTGCACTATCAAGAAGGTTGGCTAGATGGCTAGATGGCAAGTCATGCTTTCTAAATATGACATTGCCTATGTCAGTCAAAAGCCATCAAGGGCAGTGCGATAGCTAATTTTTTGGCAAGTCGAGCAGCAGATGATTATGAACCCTTAAGTTTTGACTTCCCAAAGATAAAAATGCCTCTAACCAAGATCGATCCTGGAAGATGTATTTTGATGGAGAATTAAATGCTCTAGGACATGGAATTTAGGCAATATTGATGTCACCCGACAAGAGTCATTATCCATTCACAGTAAGGCTAAGCTTTGACCGCATAAATAATATTGCAAAATATGAAGCTTATGTTATAGGGCTTCAAGCAGCCATTGAGAGGAACATCAAGATATTATAGGTATTTGATGATTCAGCCCTAGTCATCTACCAATTGAAAAGGGAATGGCAAACTCACGATGCCAAGCTGATGCAGTATGGGAAGCTGATAGTAAGACTCAAGAAAGAATTTGATGATATCAGTTTTCAACACTTACTTGAGAAGAGAACCAAATAGCCGATGCTTTGGCTACTTTATCATCCATGTTTAAAGTCAACCAAGAGTCAGATGTTGCTCTAATCCAAATGAGCATCTACATAACTTTGATTCATTGTCATAGCATTAAAAAAGAGAAGGATGGCCTACCATGGTCCTATGACATCCTTTTCTACATCAAGGATCAGTAATACCTCAAACATGCAACCGAGACAGATAAAAAGACTATTAAAAGGCTGACTATAGGATTTGTTCTCGATGGAAAAATCTTATACAAGAGGAGTCACAATCAAGTATTACTCATATTCGTTGATGCTCTTGAAGCCAAAGGGATCTTAGAAGAAGTTCATGAAGAGATTTGCAGCATATATGCTAATAGACATCAAATGGCCAAGCAAATCATGAAAGTGGGTTATTACTGGTTGACCCTCAAGAGAGACTGCATCAATTACGCTAAAAAATGCCATAAGTGTCAAATTTATGTTGACAAGATCAATGTCCCTCTAGTGCCACTTCACGTCATGACGGCCCTGTGGCCCTTCTCCATGTGGGGCATGGATTTGATTGAGTTGGTCACCCCTAAAGCATCCAATGGGCATCATTTTATCTTAGTAGCAATCAACTATTTCACCAAATAGGTGGAGCTGCCTTATATGCTAATGTCACGAGATCGACTGTCTACAAGTTTGTCAAGCGAGACATCATCTGTAGATATGGCCTCCCAAACCAAATCATCATAGACAACGCAAGCAACTTAAACAATAAAATAATGCAAGTAGTATGCTTACAGTTTAAGATCCAGCATCATAATTTTGTCTCTTATCACACAAAGATGAATGGGACAGTCGAAGCAGCCAACAAAAACATCAAAAGAATAGTTGAGAAAATGGTCAAGACTTACAAAAACTGGCATGAGAAACTATCCTTTGCACTTTATGCCTCTCGGACCTCAGTTCGCACTTTCACGGGTGCTACCCCATTCTCCCTTGTCTATGGGATGGAAATTGTATTATCAAAGTCGAGATCCCTTTTCTAAAAGTCTTGATGGAAACCAAACTTGAAGAGGCTAAATGGGTCAAGAACAGATACAACCAATTCAACCTTATCGAGGAAAAATGCATGAAAACCATCTGCCATGGTCAAATGTATCAAAGATGCATGATCCGAGCCTATGACAAAAAGATGCACCCATGACAATTTACCCAGGCAAATTGGTATTGAGAAGGATCCTCCCAATTCACAAAAATGTACAAAGCAAGTGGACCCCTAATTAGGAAAGGCCGTATGTTGTGAAGCAAGCCTTCTCTGGAAGGGCCTTAATCTTGTCAGAAATGGATGGCAATGCCTTGCCCAACCTAGTTAACTCAGATTCCATCAAGAAATATTACACGTAAAGGGTGAAAACCTGAAAAGGCATCCTTAAAAAAAAGAGAAAATAAAAAAAAATAAAAAAAGAAAAAGATAAAAAAGGGGTCTAAATGAAAATCTAAAAAGGGCATCTGGGCAATCAACCCGACTACAGTTAAAAACCTGTAAGGGTAACTTGAGAAGATTAATTTTGCTGAGGCATAGAATGAGATCACTTATAGAACAAAGCGAAGCAATCCTAGGGATCCTCCAAAGATTAACTCATAGTAGTCACATTCATTGTTCAAGAGAAATCCTAGAAATCACCTAAAGAACATTCATGTCAGGATCGTCAGAAGCATCTTCTACCCAAAAAATCATACTTCTTACTACCAAATCACTTTTTTGTCAAATAGTATACCAAGTTATATCTCTTTGTTGTCATGAATAAATATTACCTTGTTTCTTTTAACCCTTGTAAAATTCACATTACACTTGTCATTTAATTGATAATGTTTGGTAATCAACTAAAACATGTATCAGGACATCTTGATAATGCATTAAAAGGAAAAAAAAGCATAGGGAACTCTGCTCATGCCCTAATTGTCAAGATCATGCATTTTTCACGTCCAAACACTGGCTTGGCATAACCATACACCGGCTTGGCATAACCATACACCAAACCATTTCTGGCTTTTATAAGCCACACCTTAAGAAAAACCATTTAAGCTAACCAAAAATCAACCCATGCATTCTATTAGAATCCTATCAAAACCAGAAACATCAACCTAATCAGTCAAACAGTCTTTAAATTGTTGGTAATGCCTTCCAATTGTCAGAAAAATGATTGAGTCTTCTGAATCAGGGAATGCAACAATCCAAATTCTTGAGAATAGATTTTCTATCGTATTCTTAGTTGAGTTGGGACAACCTACAATCCCATGTAGGATTAGGAAAATTCTCGTCTATAGTAGCAGCAAAGATGAATCACCATCCCTATGAGAGTCTGAATGACATACGACTATCTTCTGTATTAGACTTCACATCATGTAATCATGATAGCATTCCACATCATGCATTCACATTACCATCGCACATCATCAGTTTGCAATGTTATTTCAAGCAAGGTTCACCAAACCTCCAAGGATTCCCTAGTAAGAACTCTAAGCTTTTTAAACCAAGCATTATTTAGAAGGCACGTACCAAGAAACCTTTTTAAGCCTACATGAACTGGTGGTAACAAACTTATCTGCAAATAATTGGATGCCAATCATACCCACGTTAAAGCCCATAAGTCAGTGGCACCCTTTTCAAAGTCCACAAGATAGTGGCACCCTTTTCAAAGCCCACAAGTTAGTGGCACCCTTTTAAAGCCCACAAGTCAGTGACACCCTTTTAAAAGCCTATAAGTCAATGGCACCTCTTCAAAGCCCATAAGTTAGTGGCATATTTTCAAAGTCCACAAGTCATTGGCACCTTTTCAAAGCCCACATAAGCTAGTGGCACCTAGTTTAAGTCAAAGTCCATACAAGCTGA
>JBBYHL010457989.1:0-15133 GCA_038381835.1 Adansonia madagascariensis | reverse complement strand
ATTCTAGTATTTTTCAAAGTGTTTATGAAATATTTCATGGAAAAATACTAATCTTGAAAATATTTAAATACAAGCTACTTAAGCTTAAGTTTTAGTTATATCAAAACTAAGATTAATTCAAAGCTATTATAGGTAACACTTTCTATGCTAATGCTCTTCCACATAAGTGATTTCCATAAACATTTTTGTGGATTTCTTTTAGCATATAATCTGCTTCGCTTATGTTGAGGCACTTGAGTAAGAGGTAAGTGAAGAACCTTCTATACAGAATTCCATCAATTAATGCATGCCTGGATGCCCTTTTTTCAAATCACATTTTTTGTAGAGGGGTGTCTGTCATGATATTTTCTTGTAAAAAAGCCTTTAGTTCCTTCATCCAATTATTCCCGTCATCCGCATTTATTTTAAAAATATGCCGATCATAAGCTTGCGATCCAATAGATTCAAAAAGAATCTATCCTTTATGGTCAATTTTTAGACTATTTACCATTTTAGATATTGCATCAGCCCTAATATTTTATTCACAGGCTATTCTTTTGAAGGTGAGATAGTTAAAAGTTTTGATAAGCTTCAAAACCATGTGATGATATTTAGCTAAGGTTTGGTCTTTAGCTTTGTATTCTCTATAATCTAATTTGCTACTAATTAGGAGTAGTATAAACCTTTAGATAGGCAGCATTTAGATTTTTAGCCAATTCGATTCCAGCTATTAATGCTTCATACTCTGCTGCATTGTTTGAGGCTACGAACTAGAGAGATAGGGTGTAGTGCCACTCATGGCCATTAGGGTCGACAAAAAGTACACATGCTCTTGATTTTTCTTTCCCTGATGATCCATCAGCGTAAAGTTTGCATACACCTTTCAGCTGGCTATTAAGTTTTCCATCTTTGCTCACCAGTGAGGATATCTCTTTGACGATGTTTAAAGGTTCAGTGGAATACGAGAAAGAGCATTTAGCGATGAAGTTTACTAGCGCTTGTTCTTTGATGGCCCTTCAAGACTATAGGTTAGCCCGAATTCACTCAATTCCATGCTCCATCAGATTATTTTTCCAACAGAATCAACTTTTTATAGTATGTCTTTTATAGGTCAATCTGTTAATACTGTGACAAGATATGCTTGGAAGTATTACCATAGCCTTCTAGCGGCTATGACAAGTGCATTAATAAGTTTTTTGATTTTTGTGTAATTGACCTCGCCAGCTTGAAGTGCCTTACTGATGTAGTGACTGGTTGTTAGGTCCCTTCTTCTTCTATTACAAGATAGCTGCTACTGTTTCATTGACGCAGCTAAATATACGAACAAGCATACACCAGGTTTTGGGCTAGCAAACAATTACAGTGTGCAAAGGTAACATTTCAATTCATCAATCACCATCTGGCATTCCTGTGTCCATTTATAGTGGGTAGTCGCTCTCAGTAGTTTGAAGAAAAGAAGACACCAGTCGACTAGCTTTGAACAAAGCGGTTACGTACGGTGACTCTCTCTATCAATCGTTGTACTTTTTTTATCAATTTAGGAGAAGCCATCTCTAATACAACTTTTATTTTGGGCTAGCTTCGATCCCTCTAGATGATACCATGAAGCCTAGAAACTTTCCTATAGCTACTCCAAACGTGCATTTTGTCAGATTCAATTTCATATTATACCTTTATAAGACTTCAAAAGTTTCTTTCAGGTTAGCTATATATTGCTCAATTGATAGGCTTTTTACAAGCATATCATCAACTTAAACTTCCATGGATTGTCCAATCTGATTTTTAAAAATTTTATTCACCAAGCACTGGTATGTTACTCTTGCATTTTTAAGCCCGAAAGGCATGACCTTATAGCAAAAAATACCATTTTCAATAATGAATGATGTTTTGGCTTCATCTCGTGGATTCATTCTTACTGATTGTATCCAGAGAATGCATCCATGAAAGAAAAAAATCGATGGCCCACCAAAAAATCGAGGAGGCAATCTATTTTTGGCAAAAGGAAGCAATCCTTAGGACATGCCTTGTTGAGGTCAGTAAAGTCCACGCACATCCTCTATTTTCCATTCCACATTGGCCAACTATTCAGGGTACATCACTTCTGATATATATTTGGCAGTCAAAAGTTTGTTTGTTTCTTCCCTGATTGCTTGAATTCTCTCAGGAATAAATTTCTCTTTTTCTACTTAACTGGTTTGGCTCAGTGATCAATATTTAGTGTATGCATGATCACATTCGTATCAATACCCAGCATATCCACAGCTGACCAGGCAAAAATATCTACATGGAGTCATAAACATTTATCAAGTTATTTTTGGCCCTTAGCTCCAGCGAGCTTTCGACCGTTATGAATTATTTAGGATCTAGCGAGCAAAGCGATATCGCTATTACTTCCTCTACAGGCTGGGTTTTTTATGGTAGATATCATCTCGGATGTCCAAGCTTTCGAAGGTCAAATTACTAGGGTTGCCGGTGTTATCGTATTCACTAATAATGTGTTTCTAGCTGAGCTTCTGTATACTCAATAGTTGTGCTTTGAATCTTCCTGGTCATCTCTATAAACATTAGATGGCAACATCGGGTGATCGCCTGGTTAACTTTCATGTATCCCACTCCTGTCGTCATAGGAAATTTGACAGTGAGACAATATACAGCTGTAATCAATTTTACTTTCTTCATGGTGGGTCACCCAAGAATAACATTATATGCTAATGGCTGGTCAGCCACCAGGAAGTCAATCATCACTGTGGTTGTGTGTTCTCCATCGCCAAGAGTGACCGGTAAAGTAATAGTCTTTTACCAGTATAGGTTGGTTGGCGAATCCATATATTGGCAATGAGGGATGCAGGTAATCGTCTCCATACCCTATTTTCTTAAATGCTTTCCATTGAAGAATTTTTACTATGCTTCCCTTATCTATCAAGATTTAATCCACACGATAATTCCTCACAATGGTTGATACTACAATCAGGTCATTTCTGTTATCAGCAACCAATTCATCATCATCATCGCTGAATGTTATCCTCCAGTTGACTTGTTTCATTTTCTTGGAATGTGTATATATTGCCATTACATACTGCAGGTGTTATTTTCTCTTGGATTTACTGGTCGCCCAATTTTCATTGCCTTCAATAATCACATTAATTGTTCCACAATTGGGCATTTCCCTGCTATTTTATCTGACGTCGATCAATCTATTGAGATGACTCTTTGTTATTTTTCTTTACAAACTACTTGATCTCTCTTTTTTGCATCAATGCTTCAATAGTATTTTTCAAGCTAATACACTTCTCTGTTGAGTGGCCAACATCATCATGAAACTCACAATGCTTTCACGAGTTTCTATGGCCATTATTCGCCCTCATAGGTAGGGGTCTTTCTACTAAGCCACCCCTCATTATGGCATGTAGAACCTATATTCTGCTGCATTGAGGGGTATGTAAAACTCGTATTTGTTATATGGTAGAGCCTAATCTCTTTTCTTACCTGTTCGGGTTTGGTTTGTTGTTGACCCAGGCATATTATCCTGGAGATTATTCGTTTTACCTTTTTTACAGAACTGTTCTCCTATCCTCGGGTTTCACCCAAAGTGATCCCCTCGTTCATCTCAATCAGGGCATTCAAATTTATGATTTGCAATCTCAATATCTTTAGCGTTAGTGTACTTTTACGCTTTTTGATAAAGTTGGTATAATTTTACTAGCTGAGCATTCGTCAAGGCATACTTTAAGTGCTTATGGCAAACCCCAAAGATGAAAGCATGAATAGCCTATTTGTCATTGAGATCTTTGACCTCCAGCGTGTTCGTGTTAAAACGCTTGACATATTTATGGAGGGTTTCATCTGGGTTTTGCTTAATAGCCATTAGGCTGGCTACTATTATGGCCACCATCCTGCAATTGCTAAAATGAGCTAGGAATTGTAGACCTAGCTGATTGAAGTTTATGATAGACTCTGGCTTCAAGGAATACCACCAAGTACAGGCGAGCCCTTGTAGAGCCATTGGGGATATCCTGTATTGGACCATGTTAGGTACATCCCATAAATTATGGAATGCCTGAAAGTGATTCAGATAATCTGTTGGGTCTATCTTACCATCATATGTGTCTGACGAGAGCTTGATCTTTTTAGGAACTAGGACCTGGCAGACCACTGAGGATAGCGGATTATGCTTAATTTTCAACCATTCCTAATCATCCTTTTTCGGCTGTTTCAAATTTTTTTACTTTCTATTGAAGAACCATCACTTGTTCAGCCAACAGGGAACCTTGCCCATGGAAATCTGTGTCTTCTTGTTTTTCATACGAGTCATAATTCAGAGTAAATATGAACTCTTTTGGACTTCATCATATTTTTGATTTGTTTGTTGATTTTTTGTGCTTAGGCTGTGGTTTCTAGTGTTAGATCTACTAGGTAACTAATTTTGGTGACCAGATTATGCTTGTAGAAACTGATTAATTTGTTGTTGCTGTTGTTGGATAATCATCTATCGGACAGCCAATTCTTTTTTATGTTGTTATTGAATGATGGCTTGTTGGGCTATCATCTGACCAGCCAATGCTTGGAATTGGGTGAGATAATGGCTTTACAAATCGACTTGAGATGTTACTGGTGGTAAGGATATGTCTGCTGCAGATGGGTTTGCCAAATCAATCGTTGATGAGTTTATGGTAGATACATTGGGAATGCTTGTTCAAGCAACAACAGCGTTAGGGAACGATAAGCTTCCCTAAACATAAGTACTTGGCTTAGGTACGGTAAGCTTTTGTTGTGTTAATGGCAATTGGGAGGTTAGGAGATTTTTAAAGCAGTTTGGTGGTTGAGGCCAAGGATTTAGCATGAAGGGCACTTGAAAATAGCGGAGGATGTACGAGAAGTTAGGCGGGAAGGTACTATGGTCACAGCCATAGAAAGGAGTTCTTCAGTTACCGTAGGACTGGGTGTTGTAGGGTCAGGCTGGGACCCCATGGGCACTTGATTTGTTGCTGATGGGGTCTGAGTAACGGGAGTAAAATCAGCCGCCTGAGTAGCCAAAAGCTCTTTTCTGTATTAACAAAAGGATTGTGATTATTGTTAAGCCATGAGAGTGATTTATTCCCACAGACAGCACCAATTGTTGATGCAACTATGGAGATGCTAAGGAGGAATCCTGCAAACTAGCAAAGGTGAGAGAGGCTTAGAGTTTACTCCAGGGGGACACTCCGATGCTTAAGTCAGTAAAGATATTATGAATGAAAAACAAAAAGAGAATGAAAGAATTCTAATAGCTCATACCTTATAAGTGTTGATGCTACCTCTTTATATAGGCCTTGATAAGAGTTTTACTTGTCTTGAAACTCTGGGTAAGTAGAAGTTATATAGCAATCAAACTTATCTTGTAGTGTAGTGATTTAAGTCATCTAACCATCCTCCAATGTTTATCTCCTCAATGAAATCTTACCCAAGGATGGAGTTGGTAAAGCGATATAACAATTAATGTATTGAAAAGTAATAGATAAAGAATAATGGATAGGATCTCAACCCGTTCATCATATGTTACTCAGTTTGTTATAAATGTATCTTACTCTAGAACCATGTAACTGGATCAAATTATAGTTACTATAAATTACCACAAATATGATGATACTTCATTATTTTTATTAGTTGCTTAATATATACCATATTTGTCGCATGTAGTTAATTGGGGAAAAATGTCAATATGCTACCAATATGGTAGCCTCCTATGTATTTATATCCCTTAACCTAAATACTTAACTCTCACTTCTCTAAATAGAACATATATGTCATATGTAATCAGTTTGTTACAAAGTATTTACTTTAGAATCATCAACGAAATTGAATTATAGTAACAATAAATTACCATAAAATGATTATACTTTATTATCATTATTACCACTAAATATCTACCATATTTTTTGAAGGTAGATAGTTGGGAAAAATAGGCTATCAATGCTATAATCTCCTAAGTATTGATGTCTATTAACCTAAAAGCTTAACAATTACTTCTCTAGATGGAGCATGTATGTCATTTTTCTGTTGCCTTCCATTATTTTTTTTGTCCATTATTGTCTAGGATAAGTTTAATCACCATTTACAAGTATGACTTCTACAATTTATAGATGAGTCCTACACATGTGGATGGTAATGATTGGTGTATTGGAAAATAATGTATAAGATCTCAATCTTTAGGTCATATGTAGTCAGTTTGTTATAAACATATGTATCTCACTCTAAAACCATGTAACTAGACTGACTTCTAGTTGTAATGAATTATCACAATATGATGCTACTTTATTATCGTTATTCACTGCCAAATATATACCATATTTGTCAAAGTTAGATAATTGTGGAAAAAAGCAAATAGGCTACCATTGTGGTAATCTTCTATGTATTTATATCCCTCAACCTAAATACTTAACACTCATTTCTCTAGATGAAGCAGGTATTTCATAGGTCTAACTCCCTTCCATTACTTTTTTGTCTATTATTATCTAATATAAGTTTAATCACCATTCAAAAATATGACTTCTACAATTTATGGATGGGTCCAACACATGTGAATAGCGATCATTAGTGTATTGGAACGTAATACACAAAAAAAAATTATTGATAGGATTTCAACCTGTATGTTATATGTACTCAATTTGTTATAAATGTATCTTATTCTAGAACCATGTAACTAGATCGAATTCTAGTTACAATAAATTACCATAAATATGATGATACTTTGTTATCATTATTAGCAGCCAAATATATACCATATTTGTCAAAGATAGATATTTAAGGAAAAAGTCAATAGGCTATCAATGTGGTAACCTCCTATATATTTATAACCCTTAACCTAAATACTTAGCACTCACTTCTCTAGATGGAGCATGTATGTCATATGCAGTTAATTTGTTATAAATATATTTTACATTACAACCATGTAACTAGATTGATTCTATTTATAATAAATTACCACCAATATGATTATATTTCATTATCATTATTAACCAAAAAATATATAATGTATTTTCAATGGTAGATAATTAGGGAAAAAACCAAGTAGGCTATCAATGTGGTAATCTCCTATGTATCTATATCTATTAACCTAAATACTTAACACTAACTTCTCTAGATGCAACATGTATGTTATTGGACCGACTCCCCTCCATTACATTCTTGTCAACTATTATCTAATACAAGTTTAATCATCATTCGCAAGTATGACTTCTACAATTTATGGAGAGGTCCTACACATGTGACTGGTGATGATTAGTTTATTGGAAAATAATGTATAGGATCTCAACCTTTAGGTCATATGCACTCAATTTGTTATAAATGTATGTATCTTACTCTAGAACCGTGTAACTAGACTGAATTCTAGTTGCAATGGATTACCACAATATGATGATACCTTATTATCGTTATTCACCACAAAATATATAGCATATTTGTCAAAGTTAGATAATTGGGGGGAAAAAGGCAAATAGGCTAATCTCTTATGTATTTATATCCTTCAACCTAAATACTTAACACTTATTTCTCTAGATGGGGCATGTATTTCATGGGTCCAACTTCCTTCCATTACTTTTCTATCTAATATTATCCAATACAAGTTTAATCATTATTCACAAGTATAACTTTTACAATTTATGGATGGGTCTAAAACATGTAAATGTTGATAATTAGTGTATTGGAAAGTAATAGACAAAAAATCTATGGATAGGATTTCAACCCGTATGTCATATGTACTTAGTTTATTATATATGTACTGTCGACATCCTACGTGCTCGGCCTTTACGAACTTCGGAGGATCCGAAGAGCCAAAGCGCTCTCAACTTAAAAATATGATAATGTTTGACATGAAAGAGTAAAAGATCGTCGGACGAATCGCCCATCCGACTAGTCTTGGATGGCCACCACGAAGTGGCCATAAACTTGGAGTCGCCACCGATCATTTTAAGTTAGGCATGACCGAATGTCTATTGAAAATAATAACCAGAGATTTGTTATTTTGGGTCCGGGAGTTGGTTATGTGTGGGAAAGGATTAGCACCCCCACAATGCCTAAAAATTGGTACCATCTAACTATTTTTTACTTGAATCTCGGTTTCCTCGGTTCTATTTTTATTATTATTTAAATATAACTCCCTTTAATGCGTGAAATTTTATAAAGATACGAGTCCGAATTTTAATGAAAATTTTATCACCTATGTGCCTCGAAGAGGTGAGAAACATAGGGTTTTTTTTAATGAAAATGAACTCTGGATAGATTTTTAAAATCAAATATTTCATGTCCCGCACTGGAGAGATACCGACACAAGATATCGTTTTGTGATTTTGAAAATAGTTCTTTTAAATCATGAATGCTCGAGGTCCCTATAAGCGGAAACATATTAGTAAGATAGGAAAGAAAACAATAAATAAATCCCTGCAAAAAATAAACACATAAAATATATAAAAAAGAGGGATGATCGAAATGTATCTCGTAGTTGTCTTCGATTATTGATGAATAACCGAGATGACAACATTGAGAGTTAGTTAGATTTAACGGAAATTTGAGGAGAAAAAGAAGTTTTGACGACTTAGGGATGTCCCAAAAAAAGTTTTGATTTTGGAAGGAATGTAGAGAGCGGGGTTGGAGTATCCCCTCAGAAGAGTAGGGTTGAGCATCCCCAAAGGTGAAAATTTGATGTCATTTTGAGGTAAAAGCGGAGTTGGAGTATCCCATCGAAGAAGTAAGGTTGGAGTATCCCTAAAAATAGAAGTTTGATATTGGATTTGAGTTAAAAATGGGGTTAGAGTTTTCCCTCAAAGTAGTGGGGTTGGAGTATCCCCGAAAATGGAAGTTTAATATTGGATTTAAGTTAAAAACGGTGTAAGAGTGTCCATTGGAGCAGTGGGGTTGGAGTATCCTCAAAAATAAAAATCTTCGACGTTAAAAGGTATAGGTCATAGTTTGAAAAAAAATCTTTAAAAATCGAGAGCCAAAGGTTTGGCTAAAATGTTCCTCTTTTGTTTAGCCTTGGTCTGTGTCTAAAGGGCTTAGGCCTTGAGAATGAGCCGAGTAGATCGTGAGGCATTCGAACACCTCAATAAGAAAGTTTCAAAAATTGGGTTAGAAACAAAGGATAGCGTTGCATCATTTCTCTTTTTGAATTTATTTTGAGCTCATCCGGAGGTCTCCAAGGGTAAACGAGGTACCTTTGGAAAGGTAACTTGATGATGATCAATATAAAATTATTCCAAAAATCCTAGAAAACTGCCTCCTAGGTGGAAATATTTTTCACATTAGGGATTGGTTCAACACTGGCAGCATATGCAAGGGAAGTGGGGCAGTTGACTTTGAAAAATTATTTCAAACTCATACGGGATCGTTAAATCGCAAAAGATACCTTTATGGAAAGGGAATTTCAAGAACTTTTTGTGAAAAATATCTAAAAAATCCAAAAAATCATCTGGTGGGCCAACTTAGCCCAAAGAGAATGTGAATCGCTAATTCTAAGGGTTTCAAACAGCAAAACTTCAAAAAAATCGTTAACTCCTTCATCTGGAATGATCCAAGGGCAAGCAAGACACCATTGGAAAGGTGATTCGACACTCTTATAGGAAAAAATGTCAAAAAATTCGTGAAAAATTGCTTATGGTTTAAAAATAATTTTTCAAGTCATGAATACAGTGCTACCAACATAAGACATGAGGAATTTTTTGTTTTCTCAGAAGTATTCGGACTAAATTTGAGCCATGGACATCTGAATATCCGTGGCAGAAAAAATGAGTGACATGGGCTTCACGAGTTCATCTACACAATCCTGGAGTAGTTTGGGATGATGAAACAGCCCTTTAACCATGCGACAAATACAAGGATTCTAAGCAAAGATCAAGCCATGAACAAATTTTGACACTAAAAAGAATATTATATTTAAAAAAATATTTTGCTTCTTTTAACCTTAAATCCCAACATAAGTAGCTTAATATTATCCCAATATTAAAGTGTCAATTTGTGAAAAATAATAGACCAAGATTAATCTCATTATTTGGGTTAATCTTAATCTAACTTGGGGTGTGTATTAAAAAAATAATAATAGTATATATATAGACATAAATATATTAGCATACCAAGCAAATATGATAAAAAAAATCAAATGCAAATATTATCAAGAGACATTTAAATGAGCATAAAATATGATCTCAAGCATAAAAATGTCACCCTTGTCGCTGCACCTTTTTTACATTTTTGTTGACACTTTACATTTAAAAACAGGATGAGGCTTAGTGGTTGGTTTACTCTTTTCTCATATTCATGGCCTGGGTTCGAGCCAAGCTACACCATACAATTTGTTTTTTTTTCTTCTTCTTCTTTTTCTTCCTCACCCAAAACTAGATCACAACAGGAAAAGAAAAACCCAAAAATTGATGATCTACCACTGCACCAGTCATCGCTCACCAGCTGTGGTTGGCTCCTAAACTTCACCTATAGACTCCTTTTGACCTCCTCTTTCCAAATCCGAAGTCAAATTTTCCTAAATCTTTTTAGATTTTTCTAGATCTACAAGAGAAGTTTAAACCTTTTACCTCAAATCCGGCTGCCGTCCACCGTTGGATTGTTCTCAAACTCTAGTGTGTTTTTCCCCTCCATATAAGCTTCTTTTTCACCGTTAAGATTCTCAAAAAAAGCAACGAAACCTCTATAACCGAAAAACCCCACTTTGAATTTTTTATTTTTTTGAAAGCTTGTGTTTGGTTTTTTTTTAAAGAAATTTTTGAAAAAAAAAAATTTTAGCCCCCTCCTCTTTTTTTCTCTAATAGTTATATACACCAAGAAAAAGCTGAAACGGTTAGTGGTTTGGGGACCATATCCATGGCAGAAGCTGCCATGGCTAGTTCTGCAACCATGGTAGAGTGGCTGCCACACGGAGCATGGCAGTCGTTCCCTTTTTTTTTTGTCTTTTTCGTTGCTTTTTATTTTTCATTTGTTTTTGTCATTCTATGACCAAAACTTAGCTTTGGCGTATGGGTCACAAGTGACCCTTTCCATAGAGGTTTCAAAACCTATGCCATTCATTTGTTTCTTTTTTTTTTGGTCTTTTTGGTCTTTTTATTTATTTTTGTCATTTCATGACATAAAGTCATGTTTGGCGTATGGGTCAAAATGACTCAATTTATAAGGTGGCCCTAGGCCATTTATGCTTGGTGTGCTAGTCATGGGCTATATATATTCACAAGGGTGAACCCAGGCCATTTATTTTTATTTATATATATATATATATTGTATTTTTTTCAAATAAGCCTAAATTGAAATGAATCAAACCCAATTAATCCAGATCCAACAAACCCAAATTAAAAATGGCTGAATTATTTTGAATAACGAGTGTTCTAAAAATTGCTCAGACAAAATTTGGTGCCTACATGTATCTTACTCTAGAAGCATGTAACTAGATCAAATTCTAGTTAAAATAAACTACCATAAATATGATGATGCTTCATTATCATTTTTAGCCGCCAAATATATACCATATTTGTTGAAGGTAGATAATTGGTGAAAAAAGTCAATAAGCTACAAATGTGGTAGCCTCCTTTGTATTTATATCCCTTAACCTAAATACTTAACACTTACTTCTCTAGGTGGAGCATGTACGTTACATGTAATCAATTTGTTACAAATGTATTTTACTTTAAAATTGTGCAACAAGACTGAATTCTAGTTACAATAAATTACAAAAAATATGATTATATTTCATTATCATTATTAACCATAAATATATATTGTATTTACAAAGATAGATAATTAGGGGAAAAAGCAAATAGGCTATCAATGTGGTAATCTCTTAGGTATTTATATCTTCCTGCCATTATTATCTAATACAAGTTTAATCGCCATTTGCAAGTATGGTTTTTACAATTTATGGATGGGTCCTACATATGTGGTGGTGATGATTAGTGTATTGGAAAGCAATGGAAAGGATCTCAATATTTATGTCATATGTACTCAATATGTTATAAATGTACGTATCTTCCTCTAGAACCATGTAACTAGATTGAATTCTAGTTATAATAAATTCCCACAATATGATACTTCATTATCATTATTAACCACCAAACATATACCATAATTATTGAAGTTAGATAATTAGGGAAAAAAGTAGGTAAGTTAACAATCTGGTATTCTCTTATGTATTTATATCCTTAATTGAAATGGGGACCATGGCGATGGGTCGCTATGCCAGTCCCCCTGAGTTTAGCAAAGAGGGTAGGCCCAAATGATCTTGCTTTCCCCAGATTCAAAGAAAAAAGAAACTTAGTACTCACTTCTTCTTAATAGAGCATGCATGTCATATGTACTCAATTTGTTATAAATATATCTTCTCTAGAACCATGTAAAGATTTCATAACATCCATAGAATTTACAAACATACGAATCACATTCTACATAAGTTTGTCTAAAAATAAATGATAATTAATCTTAATGTGTTTAGCTCTTTCATGATAAATTAAATACGAGTCTATATATGGAGCAGCTTAATTATCAAAAACTAGAGTCATAAGCTCACATTGCTTAACTCCAAGTTCTCTTCTAGATATTTAAATCAAATCAACTTACAAATAGTATTTGCCATTTCTTAATGCTCAGATTTAGCACTTGATCTTGCAACCATGGTTTGTTTATTATTACTTCTCCAAGAAACTTAAGTTGCCTTTAGCAAAAAGACGTTAATAAACAATAGATAATCCAGCACAATCTAAACTAATATTGTAATAAGGTTAATAGCATGCATGGTTCGAACTTTAGAGCATATTTCATATTAGTCCTCAAACTTCAAAACTATTAATCAAGTCCTCAATTTTAATGTTTCGTATCAATCAAGTCTTTCCGTTAATAAAACCATTATAAAAAATGTTAAATGACATATGTCGCATGTCTGATTACTCATGTGATTTTTTCTTTTTTTCTTTTTCCTTTCCTTATCAATTTAGTATTTTTTTTCTTTTTAAATATTTATTTTCTTTTCTATATTTATAAATAAATAAAATAAATAAAAAATAATTTATGTTATAATTTGAATTAATTTTTGACAATTAATTTGTAAACATACAAATATTTATTTATAATTAATTTTATAAAAATGTTTTTTATTTTTTGTTTCTTTCCTTTTTTTTTCTTTTTTATTTTATCATCTTCACAAATTAACTAAAACATAAATAATAATTTATATTATAATTTAAACTAATTTTATAAATATTAAGTAATTTAAAAGTATAAAAAATATTTATTTAGAATAATATTCTAATTTTTTCTTCTTTTTATCCACTTTATCAATAAATACAAAAAAATAATTATATTATGTTTTAACTTATATTTATAAAAATTGATAATTTATTAAAAGTATAAAACATAATTTATAAATCTTTAATTATATTTCAGTTTATTTATAAAGAAGATAAAATGAAAAACAAAAAGAGAAAAATGTAAAGAAACAAAAAATAAAAATTAATGTTTTAAAATTAATTTAAATAAATATTTATATGTTTATAAATTAATTATGTTTTAAAATAATTAATTCAAATTATAAATTAAATTATTTTTATTTTATATTTATTTAAGAAAAAAGAAAAGAAAAATTTTAGAAAAGAAAAAAAGAATAAATGGCATTTTCATAATTTACACAGAACACCTGTCATTTAACATTTTTTCTAGTGATTTTACTAACAGTAAGACTTAATTGATATGAAACATTAAAATAGAAGATCTAATTGATATATTCTAAAATTTGAGATAATATAAAACATACCTTAAAGATTAAGACTGCGCGTGCTATTAACTTTATTATAAAATCCCGGCCCAAACTTAATATTTTGGATTCTAATATAATAACAAGCCCAACTTTTAAGTAGCTCAAATAGCTAGTAGGTTTTTTGATCACCTTACCTATAAAAAAAAGATTTTTTTCTTTTTTTTTAAGAGTTGTACAATTATATCCCTTTTCAAAGCAAAGTTTTCTATTTTCAAGTATTATTTCAAAATATAAAAAATTGTTAAAATTGAAGAAAATGAATATTAAATAATTTTTAAGAGATTCCAACATTCCCAAAATGTAATTGGGAGTGGTTGAAGGTTAGAATGGTCTTGCATTAATTTATTTTGCTTGTTATTAGCGTCTAATGCTTAATTATTAATGTTAGGCTTCTAAATTGTATTATATTGCATTGTGTAAATTGGAACTATCATGTTATTGCGGTTATGCTAATCAGGTCAGGTAAGTAATTCGAATTTTCTTATCATTCTTACAAAAATTGGTATTTTATGAAAGTTTTGATGCTTATAATTATTTTCTAAATTGTTTTAATATCGAATGTTTTAATGATTTTTGTAAAATTTATTGATTTCTAAATTTGGATCAAGCACGAAATTGCAAATGATTTGGTTTGAAATGTTGGGAGTATGCTTGAAATCAAAATTAATTTTGAATAGTGAATTTAGATAACTGCATAGTGGATCCAGCCTAGGAGATTGAAGTGATGGCTTTAAATTGCCACATATGATGATCCAACCCATAAGTAAAATGTCTCCCACTCGCCTCCATATAATTTTAATTATATTAAGTAGGAATTCTTTATTTGTAAATATTATATAACTAAAATTATATATTAAAATAATTATATTTTAATATATAAAAATAAATATTTAATCTATAAATTTTTAACAAATAAAAAATTCTATTACTAAATCAATTTTAAATAATAAAACATAAACTAACAAATTTAATTTTTTAAGATCAAGTCACAAATTTATAAAAATAAAATAAAACTTAAATTGATTTTTTATCAATCGAATTTTATTTTCTTCAGATATGGGAGCTAAAACTGACCAATTACTCCTAGACATTCTTTTCATCTTTTCAAAACATAAAACATAATTATTAAATCCTTTTTCACCTAAATATTTTTTATTTTCTTATTGATAATTATGTAGTTTGGTATCAGTATAATAAATATCTTTTAGTAGGTGCTTCATTTTGTAATTCTCTCAAAATTCTTTCCTCTATTCTTTTTTTCTTTGCCAATTGTCGGCATCATGCCTCCCGGCAAGGAAGCAAGCATGACTTAGAGGTTTTTGCTGGCAGGGAATGTCCTCTCAATAGGGAATGGTCCCTTTTTTGACGTAATGGGAG
>JBBYHL010457929.1:0-15139 GCA_038381835.1 Adansonia madagascariensis | reverse complement strand
GCTATTTTTGGGTGGTGGGTGAAGAGCTACGGGATTTGGTTTTCTTGGTGTATGAATGTGTTTTTGGAAGTGTAAATAAGCTGGAATCTAACCTTTTTCTGCTGAGATAGAAGTGGTCCATTCATACCAGCCTTTTAGAGCCAAATTAGAGGTGTTTTTGGCCGTTTCTCAAGAGGGACAAGGTGATGTCAGCATGGTGGCTATAGGGTGGCTGTAGGAGGCAATTTGCTACCAATGTGATGGGCATAGGGTGGCTGATTTAAATGCTGAAATGATTTTCCAGCAACTAGGGTGGCTGATGGTGACATTTGCCAACAACTAGGGAGGAGTAGGGTGATCAAATGACATTGATCTAATTTAGACTTAAAAAATGTTTTGATTAATTTGAAAGTCTAAATTCATAATTTGACATGTGTTTTAATCTTTCCTGATGCAAAGAAATAAGTTAAAATTGAGTTTTGGATCAATGGTGGATGAGTTAAAAATGCCGAAACCGTGAAAATGGCCTACATGTATCAACACATTACATAATGTATCAACACATTTAGTCCAAAAACCATGTGCGTATCAATACAATGAACATTGTATCGATACAATGAACATTGTATCGATACAATGAACATTGTATCTATACTATGAACCACTGTATCGATAACTGTTGATATGTATCTATAATTTCTTTATAGAATGCATGTTTTGGTCCTGGCATGGCCTAATATCGATACATGAGGTCCTGCATCGATATAGAGGCTCATGTATCGATACATCTACATGTTATATCAATACAAATGGGGACATTTCAAATTTTTGGTGTGTTGGAGCATTGTATTGATACATGAGAACCATGTATCGATACATTCAAGTAAAATTATGAATTTTCTTATATCTTTTGTCCCTAGATACCTTGGATTACATCATTTAATGCCACATCTTTGTATTTACCTTTGATATGATCCCTAGACCTTCTTGATGTCCTTAAAATGTCACCCGGTGGTCATCATCCCCTCTTATGTCCATGCTCCGGATTGCTAAAAATTAGCCCAAACAAAATAAGGTGTCTATAGTGTCAAATTAGAAAAAGAATGGAGATTGTTATGAGAATGTATGTTCATCTTATCTAAGTAGTGAACTTTATTTCTAAGTAAAATAATGGTAAAAGATGTTTTTCTTGTGAAACCAAAGATCAATATCAAGCACCTATTGAGAAGAATGTGTTTTTGTAGCCCAATTATAAAAAGTTTAGAGAGTATTAAAAGCATACATGCTTGTCATATCTAAAGGATAAACTTTGATTCTAAGAAAAGTGATGGAAAGAAAAGCTTTTTTGTTGAAACCAAAGCACCAATATCATGCATCCTTTTGTGAAGAATGTGCTTCTGTAGCCTAAAAATGAAATGCTTAGAGATTATTATGAGAATCCATATTCGTCTTATCTAAGAAATGAACTTTGATTCTAAGTAAAATGATGGAAGGAAAGGCTTGTCTTGTTAAACCAAAGCATTAATATCATGTATCTTAATGAGGTGAATGTGTTTTGGTTGTCCAACCAAATAAAGAATAGGGATTGTTACAAGAATCTATGTTCATCTTATATAAAGAGTAAACTTTATTTCTAAGTAAAATGATAGAAAGAGATGCTTTTCTTAAGAAATCAAAGGATTAATATCATGTATCCTATTGAGAACAATGTGTTTTTGTAGCCCAATCATAAGAACTTTGCAGGCTTTTACAAGAATTCATGATTGTCATATCTAAGGGATGAACTTTGATTCTTAGGAAACTAATGGAAAGAAAAGCTTTTCTTGTGAAACCAAAGCATCAATATCATGCATCCTTTTGAGAAGAATGTGTTTTTGTGGCCTAATGACAAAATGTTTGAAGATTATCATGAGAACCCATGTTTGTCTCATATGAAATATGAACTTTGATTCTAAGTAAAATGATGCAAAGCAAGGCTTTTCTTATAAAACTAAAGCATCAATATCATGTACCCTAATGTGGCGTATGTGCTTTTGTAGTCCAATCACAAAAGGACTGGAGATTGTTATGAGAATCCATGTTCTTCTTATCTAATGTGTAAATTTTAGTTTTAAGTAAAGTGATGGAAAGAGATGCTTTTCTTGTGAAACCAAAGCATCACTACCATGCATCCTATTGAGAAGTATGTGCTTTTGTAGCCCAATCATAGGAAGTTTAGAGAGTATGATGAGAACCAATGTTTGTCATATCTAAGGGATGAACTTTTATTCTAAGGAAGCTGATAGAAAGAAAAGCTTTTCTTTTGAAACCAAAGCATCAATATCATGCATCCTTTTGAGATGAATGTGTTTTTGCAGCCCAATGACAAAATGTTTGGAGATTATTATGATAACCCATATTCATCTCATCTTAGATATGAACTTTGATTCTAAGGAAACTGATGGAAAGAAAAGCTTTACTTTTGAAACCAAAACATTAGTATCAACCATCCTTTTGAGAAAAATGTGTTTTTGTAGCAGAATGAGAAAATATTTGGAGAATATTATAAGAATTCATGTTTGTCTCATCTGAGACATGAACTTTGATTCTAAGTAAAATGATATAAGGAAAGGCTTTTCTTATAAAACCAAAGCATCAATATCATGCATCCCAGTGAGGTGAATGTGTTTTTGTAGTCGAATCACAAAAGAATGGTGTTTATTATGAGAATCCATGTTCATCTTATCTAAGGAGTGAACTTTATTTCTAAGGAAAATGATTGCAACAGATGCTTTTCTTGTGAAACCAGAGCATCACTACCATGCATCCTATAGAGAAAAATGTGTTTTTGTAGCCCAATCACAAGAGGTTGGGAGAGTATTCCTAGAATCCATGTTTGTCACATCTAACGGATGAACTTTGATTTTAAGGAAACTAATGGAAAGAAAAGCTTTTCTTTTGAAACCAAAGCATCAATATCATGCATCCTTTTGAGAAGAATGTGTTTTTGTAGCCCTATGACAAAATTTTGGAGATTATTATGAGAATCCATATTCATTTCATTTGAGAAACGAACTTTGATTTTAAGTAAAATGATGGAAGGAAAGGCTTTTCTTGTTAAACCAAAGCATTAATATCATGTATCCTAAAGAGGTGAAGGTGTTTTTGTTGTCTAATCACATAAAGAATGGAGATTATTATGAGAATCCATGTTCGTCTTATCTAAGGAATGAACTTTATTTCTAAGGAAAATGATGGAAATAATTTTTTTCTTATGAAACGAAAGCATCAATATCAAGCATCATATTAAGAAGAATGCATTTCTATAGCCCAATCATAAGAAGTTTCGAGAGTATTACGAGAATCCATGTTTGTCATATCTAAGGAATGAACTTTGATTCTAAAGAAACTGATGGAAAAAAAAAGCTTTTATTATGAAACCAAGGCATTAATATCTTGCATCCTTTTGAGAAGAATGTGTTTTTGTTGCCTAATGACAAAATGTTTGGAGATTATTATAAGGACCCATGTTAGTATCATCTGAGATATGAACTTTGATTCTATGCAAAATGATAGAAAGAAAAGCCTTTCTTGTAAAATCAAGCATCAATATCATGCATCCTAATGAGGTGAATGTGTTTTTGTAGTCCAGTCACAGAAAGACTAGAGATTGTTAGAGAATCCATGTTCTTCTTATCTAAGGAGTAAATGTTATTTCTAAGGAAAATTATGGAAAGAAATGCTTTTCTTGTGAAATTAAAAGCATCACTACCATGCATCCTATTGAGAAGAATGTGTTTTTATAGCCTAAACACAAGAAGTTCGAAGAGTATTATGAGAATCCATATTTCTCATATCTAAGGGATAAACTTTGATTCTAAGGAAATTGATGGAAAGAAAAGCTTTTCTTTTAAAACCAAAGCATCAATATCATTCATTCATTTGAGAAGAACATGCTTTTGTAGCCCAATGACAAATGTTTAGAGATTATTATGAGAACCCATGTTTGTCTTATCTTAGATATGAACTTTGATTCTAAGTAAAATGATGGAAAGAAAGGCTTTTCTTATAAAACCAAAGCATCAATATCATGCACCTCAATGAGGTAAATGGGTTTTTGTAGTCTAATCACAAAAAAATAGAGTTTGTTATGAGAATCGATATTCATCTTATCTAAGGAATTAACTTTATTTCTAAGGAAAATGATGGAAAGAGATGCTTTTCTTGTGAAACCAAAGCATCAATATCTTGCATCCTATTGAGAATAATGTGTTTTTGTAGTCCAATCACAAAGAGGCTGGAGATTGTTACAAGAATCCATGTTTGTCATATCTGAATAATGAACTTTGATTCTGAGGGAACTAATGGAAAGAAAAGCTTTTCTTATGAAACCAAAGCACCAATATCATGCATCCTTCAAAGAACAAAGTGTTTTTGTTGTGTAATGATAAAATGCTTAGAGATTATTATGAGAATCCATGTTCATCTCATCTGCGATATGAACTTTCATTCTAAGCAAAATGATGGAAAGAAAAGCTTTTCCTATAAAACCAAGCATCAATATCATGCACCCTAATAAAGTGAATGTGTTTTCGTAGTCCAATCATAGAAAGACTGAAGATGGTTACAAGAGTCCATGTTCTTCTTATCTAAGGAGTGAACTTTATTTCTAGGAAAATGATGCAAAAAGAAGCTTTTCTTGTGAAATGAAAGCATCACCACCATGCATCCTATTGGGAAGAATGTGTTTTTATAGCCCAAACATAAGAAGTTCAGAGAGTACTATGAGAATTCATGTTTCTCATATCTATGGGTTGAACTTTAATTTTGAGGAAACTGATGGAAAGAAAAGCTATTCTCTTGAAACCAAAGCATCAATATCATGCATCCTTTTGAGAAGAATGTGTTTTTGTAGCCTAATGACAAAATGTTTGGAGATTATTATGAGAACCCATGTTCATCTCATCTTAGATATGAACTTTGATTCTAAGTAAAATGATGGAAAAAAAGGCTTTTCCTGTAAAACCAAGGCATCAACATCATGCATCCTAATGAGGTGAATGTGTTTTTGTAGTCTAATCACAAAAAGAATGGAGTTCATTATGAGAATCCATGTTCGTCTTATCTAAGGAGTGAACTTTATTTTTAAGGAAAATGATGGAAATAGATCCTTTTCTTGTTAAACAAAAGCACCAGTATCATGCATCCTATTGAGAAAAATATGTTTTTGTAGTCTAATCACAAAAAAAATGGAGATTGTTACAAGAATCCATGTTTGTCATATCCGAGGGATGAACTTTGATTCTAAGGGAAATGATGGAAAGAAGAACTTTTCTAGTGAAACCAAAGATCAATATCATGCACCCTTTTGCGAAGAATGTGTTTTTGTTGCCAGATGACAAAATGTTTGGAGATTATTATGGGAACCCATGTTCGTCTCATCTTAGATATCGACTTTGATTCTAAGTAAATTGATGGAAGGAAAGGCATTTCTTGTTAAACCAAAGCATTACTATCATGTATCCTAATGAGGTGAATGTGTTTTTATAGTTAAATCACAAAAAGAATTAAGATTGTTACGAGCATCCACATTCATCTTATCTAAGGAGTGAACTTTATTTCTAAGGAAAATGATGGAAATAGTTATTTTTCTTATAAAATCAAAGCATCAATATCAAGCATCCTATTGAGAAGAATGTGTTTTTGTAGCCTAATCATGAAAAGTTTAGAGAGCATTACGAGAATCCATGTTTGTCATATCTAGGGTATGAACTTCAATCATGAGGAAATTGATCGAAGGAAAAGCTTTTCTTTTAAAACCGAAGCATCAATATGATGCATCTTTTTAAGAAGAATGTGTTTTTAAAGCCTAATGACAAAATGTTTAGAGATTATTATGAGAATCATGTTCATCTCATCTTAGTTATGAACTTTGATTCTAAGTAAAATGATGGAAAGAAAGGCTTTTCTTGTAAAATCAAGGCATCAATATCATGCGTCCTAATGAGGCGAATGTGTTTCTATAGCCTAATCACAAAAAGAATAGAGTTCATTACAAGAATCCATGCTCATCTTATCTGAGGAGTGAACTTTAATTCTAAGGAAAATGATGGAAAGAGATGCTTTTCTTGTGAAGCCAAAGCATTAGTATCATGCATCCTATTTGGAAGAATGTGTTTTTGTAGTGCAATCACAAAAAAAAATGAAGATTGTTACAAGAATCCATGTTTGTCATATCTAAAGGGTATACTTTGATTCTAAGGGAAATGATGGAAAGAAAAGCTTTTCTGGTGAAACCAAAGCATCAATATCATGCATCATTTTGTGAAGAATGTGTTTTTGCAGCCCAATCACAAGAAGTTTTGAGAGTATTACAATAATCTACGTTTGTCATATCTAAAGGATGAACATCGATTATGAGGAAACTGATGGAAAAAAAAGCTTTTCTTTTGAAACCAAAGCATCAATATCATGCATCCTTTTGAGAAGAATGTGTTTTTGTAGCCTAATGACAAAATGTTTAGAGATTATTATAAGAACCCATGTGCCTCTCATCCTAGATATGAACTTTGATTCCAAGTAAAATGATGGAAAGAAAGGCTTTTCTTGTAAAACCAAAGCATCAATATCATGCAACTTGTTTTTGTAGTCCAATCACAAAAAGACTGAAGATTGTTACGAGAATCGATGTTCTTCTTATCTAAGGAGTGAATTTTATTTCTAAGTAAAGTGATGGAAAGATATGCTTTTCTTGTGAAACCAAAGCATCACTACCATATATCCTATTGAGAAGAATATGTTTTTGTAGCCCAATCACAAGAAGTCTAGAGAGCATTACGAGAATCCATGTTTGTCATATTTAATGGATGAACTTTGATTATGAGGAAACTAATGGAAAAAAAAGCCTTTCTTGTCAAACCAAAGCATCAATATCATGCATCCTTTTGAGAAGAATGTGTTTTTGTAGTCTAATAACAAAATATTTGTAGATTATTATAATAACCCATGTTTGTCTCATCTAAGATATGAACTTTGATTCTAAGTAAAATGATGGAAAGAAAAGCTTTTCTTGTAAAACCAAAGCATTAATATCATGCACCCAAATGAGGTGAATGTGTTTTTGTAGTCCAATCACAAAAAGACTGGAGATTGTTACGAGAATCCACGTTCTTCTTATCTAAAGAGTTAATTTTATTTAAGTAAAATGAAGGAAAGATATGTTTTTCTTGTGAGACCAAAGCATCAGTACCATGTATCCTATTGAGAAGAATGTGTTTTTGTGGCCCAATCACAAGAAGTTTGGAGAGTATTACGAGAATCCATGTTTGTCATATCTAAGGGATGAACTTTGGTTCTAAGGAAGCTAATGGAAAGAAAAGCTTTTCTTTTGAAACCAAAGCATCAATATCATGCATGCTTTTGAGAAGAATATGTTCTTGTAGCCTAATGACAAAATGTGTGGAGATTATTATGAGAACCCATGTTCGTCTCATCTAAGATATGAACTTTGATTCCACGTAAAATAATGGAAAGAAAAGCTTTTCGTGAAAAACCAAAGCATCAATATCATGCACCCTAATGAGTTGAATGTGTTTGGGTAGTCTAATCATAAAAAGAATGGAGTTTGTCATAAGAATCCATGTTCGTCTTATCTAAGGATTAAACTTTATTTCTAAGGAAAATGATGGAAAAAGATGCTTTTCTTGTAAAACCAAACCATTAATATCATGCATCCTATTGAGAAAAATGTGTTTTTGTAGTCCAATCACGAAAAGAATGGAGATTGTTATAAGAATCCATGTTTGTCATATATAAGGGATGAACTTTGAATATAAGGAAAATGACAGAATAAAAAGCTTTTCTGGTGAAACCAAAGCATCAATATCATGCATCCTTTCGAAGAATGTGGTTTTATAGCCCAATGACAAAATGTTTGGAGATAATTATGAGAATCCATATTCATCTCACCTTAGAAATGAACTTTGATTCTAAGTAAAATGATAAAGGGAAAGGCTTTTCATGTTAAACCAAAGCATCAATACCATGGATCATAATGATGTGAATGTGTTTTTGTAGTCCAATCCAAAAAAGAATAGTGTGATTGTTATAATAATCCATGTTCATTTTATGTAAGGAGTTAACTTTATTTCTATGTAAAATAATGGAAAGAGATACTTTTCTTGTGAAACTAAAGGATCAATATCATGCATCCTATTGAGAAGAATGTGTTTTTGTAGCCCAATCCTAAGAAGTTTAGAGAGTATTACAAGAATTCATGTTTGTCATATCCAAGGGATGAACTTTGATTTTGAGGAAATGGATGGAAAGAAAAGCTTTTCTTGTGAAAGGAAAGCATCAATATCATGCATCCTTTTGAGAAGAATGTGTTTTTGTAGCACAATGAAAAAATGTTTGGAGAACATTATGAGAATTCATATTCATCGCATCTGAGATATAAACTTTGATTCTATGTAAAATGATGGAAAGAAAGGCTTTTCTTGTAAAACCAAAGCACCAATATCATACATCCTAATGAGGTGAATGTGTTTATGTAGTCCAATCACAAAAAGAATGGAGATTGGTATGAGAACCCAAGTTCATCTTATTTAAGGAGTTAACCTTATTTCTAAGTAAAATGATGGAAAGAGATGCTTTTCTCATGAATCCAAAGGATCACTATCATGCATCCTATTGAGAAGAATGTGTTTTTGTAGCCCAATCATAAGACATTTGGAGAGTATTACAAGAATTCATGTTCGTCATATCCAAAGGATGAACTTTCATTCTGAATAAACTGATGGAAAGAAAAGCTTTTCTTGTGAAACCAAAGTACCAATGTCATGCATCCTTCTAAGAAGAATGTGTTTTTGTAGCCTAATGACAAAATGTTTAGAGATTATTATGAGAACCCATGTTCATCTCATCTGGGATATGAACTTTGATTCTAAGCAAATTAATGGAAAGAAAGGCTTTTCTTGTAGAACCAAGCCTCAATATCTCGCACCCTAATAAGGTGAATGTGTTTTTGTAGTCTAATCACAAAAAGATTGGAGATTGTTATGAGATTCTATGTTTTTTTATCTAAGGAGTGAACTGTATTTCTAAGGAAAATGATAAAAAGATATGCTTTTCTTATGAAACCAAAGCACCACTACCATGCATCATATTAAGAAGAATGTGATTTTGTAGCCCAATCATAAGAAGTTTGGAGAGTATTAGAAGAATTAATGTTTGTCATATCCAAGGGATGAACTTTGATTCTGAGGAAACTAATAGAAAGAAAAGCTTTTCTTGTAAAACCAAAGCGTCAATATCATGCATCCTTTTGATAAGAATGTGTTTTTGTAGCGCGAAGACAAAATGTTTGGAGAATATTATGAGAATCCATATTTGTCTCATATGAGATATGAACCTTGATTCTAAGTAAAATGATGGAAAAAAAGGCTTTTCTTGTTAAACCAAAGCATCAATATCATACATCTTAATGAGGTGAATGTGTTTTTGTAGTCCAATCACCAAAAGAATGGAGATTGTTACGAGAATCCTTGTTCGTCTTATCTAAGGAGTGAACTTTATTTCTAAGTAAAATGATGGAAAAAGATGCATTTCTTGTGAATCCAGTGGACCAATGTGATGCATCATATTGAGAAGAATGAGCTTTTGTGGCCTAATCACAATAAGTTTGGAGAGTGTTACGAGAATTCATGTTCGTCCTATCTAAGAGATGTACTTTCATTTTAAATAAACTAATGGAAAGAAAAGCTTTTCTTGTGAAACCAAAGCATCAATATCATGCATCTTATTGAGAAGAATGTGATTTTGTAGCCCAATCACAAGAAGTTTGGAGAGTATTACAAGAATTCATGTTTGTCATATCCAAGGGATGAACTTTGATTCGAAGGAAGCTAATGGAAAGAAAAGCTTTTCTTGTGAAAGCAAAGCATCAATATGATGTACCCTTTTGAGAAGAATGTGTTTTTGTAGCATAATGACAAAATGTTTAGAGAATATTATAAGATTCCATATTCGTCTCATCTAAGATATGAAATGATGGAAAGAAAGGCTTTTTTTGTTAAATTAAAGCATCAATATCATACATCCTGATGAGGTGATTGTGTTTTTGTAGTCCAATCACAAAAAGAATGGAGATTGTTAGGAGAATCCATGTTCATCATATCTAAGGAGTGAACTTTATTTCTAAGTAAAATAATAGAAAGAGATACTTTTCTTGTAAATCCAAAGGATCAATATCATGCATCCTGCTGAGAAGAATGTGTTTTTATAGCCCAATCACAATAAGTTTAGAGAGTATTACGAGAATACATGATTGTCATATCTAAAGGATGAACTTTGATTATAAGGAAACTGATGAAAAAAGAGCTTTTCTTGTGAAACCAAAGCATCAATATCATGCATCCTTTTGAGAAGAATGTGTTTTTGTAGCTTATTGACAAAATATTTGGAGATTATTATGAGAACCCATGTTCATCTCATCTGAGATATGAAATTTGATTCTAAGTAAAATGATGGAAAGTATGGCTTTATTGCAGAACCAAGCATCAATATCTCGCATCCTAATGAGGTAAATGTGTTTTTGTAGTCTAATCACGAAAAGACTGGAGATTGTTATGAGATTCCATGTTTTTTTATCTAGGGAGTGAACTTTATTTCTAAGGAAAATGATGAAAAGAGATGCTTTTCTTGTGAAACCAAAGCACCATTGCCATGCATCCTATTGAGAAGAATGTGATTTTGTAGCCCAATCACAAGAAATTTGGAGAGTATTACAAGAATTCATTTTTGTCATATCGAAGGGATGAACTTTGATTTTGAGGAAACTAATGGAAAGAAAAGCTTTTTGTGAGAAAGCAAAGCATCAATATCATGCATCCTTTTGAGAAGAATGTGCTTTTGTAGAGCAATGACGAAATGTTTGGAGAATATTATGAGAATCCATATTCGTCTCATCTAAGATATGAACTTTGATTACAAGTAAAATGATGGAAAAAAAAGGCTTTTCTTGTTAAACCAAAACATCAATATCATGCATCTTAAAAGGTGAATTTATTTTTGAAGTCCAATCACAAAAAGAATGGAGACTGTTATGGGAATCCTTGTTCATCTTATCTCAGGAGTGAACTTTATTTCTAATTGAAATGATGGAAAGAGATGCTTTTCTTATGAATCCAAAGGACCAATATCATGCATCCTATTGAGAAGATTGTGTTTTCTTGCCCAATCACAAGAAGTTTGGAGAGTATTATGAGAATTCATGTTCATCATATCTAAGGGATGAACTTTCATTCTAAATAAACTGATAAAAAGAAAAGCTTTTCTTATGAAACCAAAGCATCAGTATCATGCATCCTATTAAGAAGACTGTGATTTTGTAACCCAATCACAAGTAGTTTAGAGAGTATTACAAGAATTCATGTTTGTCATATCCAAAGCATAAACTTTGATTCGGAGGAAGCTAATGGAAAGAAAAGCTTTTCTTGTGAAAGCAAAACATCAATATCATGCCTCCTTTTGAGAAGAATGTGTTTTTGTAGCACAATGACAAAATGTTTGAAGAATATTATAAAATTCCATATTCATCTTATCTAAGATATGAACTTTGATTTTAAGTAAAATGATGGAAAGAAAGGCTTTTCCTGTTAAATCAAAGCATTAATATCACACATCCTAATGAGATGAATGTGTTTTTGTAGTCCAATCACAAAAAGAATAGAGATTGTTAGAAGAATCCATGTTTGTCTTATCTAAGAAGTGAACTTTATTCCTAAGTAAAATGATGGATAGAGAAGCTTTTCTTGTGAAAACAATGGATCAATATCATGTATCCTATTGAGAACAATGTGTTTTTGTGGCCTAATCACATGAAGTTTGGAGAGTATTACAAGAATTCATGTTTGTCATATCCAAGGGATGAACTTTGATTATGAGGAAACTAATAATGGAAAAAAAGCTTTTCTTGCAAAAGGAAAGCATCAATATGATGTATCCTTTTGAGAAGAATGTGTTTTTATAGCACAATGATAAAATATTTGAAGAATATTATGAGAATTCATATTCGTCTCATCTGAGATATGAACTATGATTCTAAGTAAATGATGGAAAAAAAGGCTTTTCTTGTAAAACCAAAGCATCAATATCATACATCCTAATAAGGTGAATGTGTTTTTGTAGTCTAATCACAAAAAGAATAGAGATTATTAGGAGAATCCATGTACATCTTATCTAAGGAGTGAACTTTATTTCTACATAAAATAATGGAAAGAGTTATTTTTCTTGTGAAACCAAAGCATTAGTATCAAGCATCCTATTGAGAAGAATGTGTTTCTATAGCCTAATCACAAAAAGTTTAGAGAGTACTATAAGAATTCATGTTTGTCATATATAGGGGATGAACTTTGATTCTAATGAAACTGATGGAAAGAAAAGCTTTTCTTTTGAAACCAATGCATGAATATCATGCATCCTTTTAAGAAGAATGTGTTTTTGTAACCCAATGACAAAATGTTTGGAGATTATCATGGTAACCCATGTTCATCTCATCTTAGATATCAACTTTGATTCTAAGTAAAATGATGGAAAGAATGGCTTTTCTTGTAAAACCAAAGCATCAATATCATGCATCCCAATGAGGTGGATGTGTTTTTATAGTCTAATCACAAAAAGAATAAAGATTGTTGTGAGAATCCACGTTCATCTTATCTAAGGAGTGAACTTTATTTCTAAGTAAAATGATGGAAAGAGTTGTTTTTCTTGTGAAACCAAAGCATTAATATCAAGCATCCTATTGAGAAGAATGTGTTTCTACAGCCCAATCACAAGAAGTTTAGAGAGTACTATAAGAATTCATGTTTGTCATATATAGGGGATGAACTTTGATTCTAATAAAACTGATGGAAGGAAATGCTTTTCTTTTGAAACCAAAGCATCAACATCATGCATCCTTCTAAGAAGAATGTGTTTTTGTAGCCCAATGATAAAATGTTTGGAGATTATTATGAGAACCTGTGTTTGTCTCATCTTGATATGAACTTTGATTCTAAGTAAAATGATGGAAAAAAAGGCATTTCTTATAAAACCAAAGCATCAATATCATTCATCCTAATGAGGTGGATGTGTTTTTGTAGTCTAATCATAAAAAGAATGGAGATTGTTAAGAGAATCCATGTTCGTCTTATCTAAGGAGTGAATTTTATTTCTAAGTATAATGATGGAAAGAGTTATTTTTCTTTTGAAACCAAAGCATTAATATCAAGCATCCTATTGAGAAGAATGTGTTTCCGTAGCCTAATCACAAAAAGTTTAGAGAGTACTATAAGAATCCATGTTTGTCATATCTAGGGGATGAACTTTGATTCTAAGGAAACCGATGGAAAGAAATGCTTTTCTTGTGAAACCAAAGCATCAATATCATGCATCCTTTTCAAAAGAATGTGTTTTTGTAGCCTAATGACAAAATGTTTGGAGAATATTATAAGAATCCATATTCATCTCATCCGAGATATGAACTTTGATTCTAAGTAAAATGATGGAAAGAAAGGCTTTTCTTATAAAACCAAAGCATCAATTTCATACATGCTATGAGGTGAATATGTTTTTGTAGCTCAGTCACGAAAAGAATAGAGATTGTTACAAGAATCCATGTTCTTTTTATCTAAGAAGTGAATTTTATTTCTAAGTAAAATAATGGAAAAAGATGCTTTTCTTGTGAAACCAGATGATCAATATCATGCATCCTATTGAGAATAATGTGTTTTGTAGCCTAATCACAAGAACTTTGGAGAGTATTACAAGAATTCATGTTTATCGTATCTAAGGGATGAACTTTGATTATGAGGAAACTGATGCAAAGAAAAGCTTTTCTTGTGAAACCAAGGCATAATATCATGCTCTCTTTTGAGAAGAATGTGTTTTTGTAGCCCAATGACAAAATGTTTGGAGATTATTTTGAGAACCATGTTCATCTCATCTAAGATATGAACTTTGATTTTAAGTAAAATGTTGGAAAGAAAGGCTTTACTTTTTAAACCAAAGCATCAATATCATGTATCCTAATGAGGTAAATGTGTTTTTGCAGTCGAATCATAAAAAGAATGCAGATTATTACAAGAATCCACTTACATCTTATCTAAGGAGTGAACTTTTTTCTAAGGAAAATGATGGAAAGGGTTGCATTTGTTGCAAAACCAAAGCATCAATATCAAGGATCGTATTGAGAAGAATGCGTTTTTGTAGCCCAATCACAAGAAGTTTGGAGAGTATTATAAGAGTCCATGTTTGTCATATCTAGGGGATAAACTTTGATTCTAAGGAAACTGATGGAAAAAAAAGCTCTTCTTGTCAAATCAAAGCATTAATATCATGCATCCTTTTGAAAAGAATGTGTTTTTGAAGCCCAATGACAGAATGTTTGGAGATTATTATGAGAATCCATATTCATCTCATCTAAGAAATGAACTTTGATTTTAAGCAAAATAATGGAAGGAAAGGCATTTCTTGTTAAACCAAAGCATCAATATCATGTATCCTAATGAGGTGAATGTGTTTTTGTACTCTAATCACAAAAAGAATGGCGATTGTTATGAGAATCCATGTTTGCCATATCTAAGGGATAAACTTTGATTCAAAGGAAAATGATGGAAAGAAAAGCTTTTCTTGTGAAACTAAAGCATTAATATCATGCATCCTTTTGAGAAGAATATGTTTTTGTAGCCCAATGACAAAATGTTTGGAGATTATTATGAGAATCCATATTCATCTCATCTAAGAAATGAACTTTGATTCTAAGTAAAAAGATGGAAGGAAAGGATTTTTCTTGTAAAACTAAAGCATCAATATCATGTATCCTAATAAGATGAATGTGTTTTTGTAGTCCAATCACAAAAAGAATGGAGATTGTTGCAAGAATCCATGCTCGTCTTAACTAAGGAGTGAATTTTTTCTAAGGAAAATGATGGAAAGGGTTGCTTTTATTATGAAACCAAAGCATCAATATCAAGCATTATATTAAAAAGAATGTGTTTTTGTAGCCCAATGACAAGAAGTTTGGAGAGTATTACGAAGTCCATGCTTGTCATATCTAGGGGATAAACTTTGATTCTAAGGAAACTGATGGAAAGAAAAGCTCTTCTTGTGAAATCAAAGCATCAATATCATGCATCCTTTT
>JBBYHL010457806.1:3637-15160 GCA_038381835.1 Adansonia madagascariensis | reverse complement strand
AATCAAATAAATTTTTATTTGTTTGCTTTTCATCTAAATAGCTTAAGTATATTATAGTAAATTTGTCAAAATGGTTAGACTGATTTGATACCACCAAAACAAGTTGGTACTTACCGGTACCACCGGTGCAAACCAAAATCAAAATCGAAACGAAATCAACTATCGCCGGTACCATTATATGTCAAAATCATATGTATCGACTAATACTGAAATGATATTGATAAACATTGATCGCAAAAACAATTAACATTTTTATGTATTGGGCATGTTTTGAACTATTAAAAGATAAAATGGTTAAAAAAATTTTATATTTATGCACTAAAATAAGTCAAATTTGTAATCTTAAACCAAATTGTTTGTAATCTTAAAATTGGAAAACCTAGATGTTGCTCTGCAAAAAGGGGGGTTTCATTTTGGAGGTATAATCAAGGGACAAAACTTCAATGAAAAAAGAAGGTGCCAAGAGAAGCAGAAAAAACTTGCTCAAACAGTGACACTTGATCCGACAATTGTTGTATGAACAAAATGTTAGTATTTTTCTGTATTAAATTTTTTTTACCCTTTAAAGGATAAATTGATAAATTTTATATTTATTAATTATATATCTAAAAGCTCAATTTTATGATATTAAATTTGCTCGATTGTTGTATGGGAAAAAAATATTATTACATTAAACAATTTTCAACTTGTTAAAAGGGCAAAAAAGTTATACAAGTTTTATATGTCATTTCTACATCATCTAAAAGATTATGTGATTTCAAATTTTATGAATTGGTTAAACTTTACTTTATGATGAGGAAAATGTTATTTTTTTATGTATTAAGCATTTTTTGATTTGTTAAAAGGTTAAATAATTAAACGAAATTTTATATTCATCAAGTCTATATCTAAATCGATTTTCAAGTGTACGATATTAAACTTGCACAAATGATTATACTTGATTTGGTGAGTGTTGCGTAAAGAAAAAATTAATATTTTGTCTATCGAGTACTTTTGAACCCGTTAAATAATAGTGATCAAACAAATTTTTATACTTTGTTAATCACACATCTAAATTGCTCAACTGTGATATTAAACTTGTTCAATTATGTAAATTTTATTTGATGACTTTGACGCGAAAAGAAAAATATTTTTTATATAAATAGATCATATATACACACACACACATATATATATATATATATGTATGTACATATATCAGGGTTTATCCTTATGCACCGATATTATCCCCAAAGCCAATAATTATATCATTACGTAAATGGAAAAGAATATCAGCTGAATCCTTCATATAAAACAGTTTTAAATACATAATCAAATCCCAAGATTCATAATGCACCTAACAACTGACCTGCAAGAGTGATGGAGCACTGATTGCACCCCCGTAGCCACCAATCCATCTCGATTCATTCGAGCTCCTTTCACACAATCACTACATGGTGATGGCGTCTACAATGCCAATTGCATCTAAGCTAGAAAAACTCAAAACCAAAACCAAAACTGCTCTTTTACTTTTTGCAAATTTTCATCACAAAAACCAGCATATCTATTTGATAGATGATACTTCGTACCGGTAAAATTCCAAAATCCCAGCAGTAACCAGTCCCATGCTTACCAAGGTTATTTTGCCACAAAAGAAATGCTCCTTTGTTTCTCTTTTGACTGAGGTCTCAGAAGCTTATTTTCGTCTCATTGTGACGATGTTGACGTCGCATTAGTAGTCTGTTTAGCCACATAAATCTGCTTCACCTTTGAAAAGGGAAAATTTTTGTCGCCACCGATGGATTGGTTTCTCCCTTGGAAACCCATTCTATGATGTGTCAATTCACCCGAGCCGTTCTTTTGCGAAACCCCACTTCGCCTCTGATGATTATTCCCAGGGGAGTTGCTGTAATGCTGGGAAGACTGCGCTTTGACTGCAGGATTTATGCTCTGGACACTAGATTTAATCCCCACACCATTTTGGACATCGGTCTTGCCAGCAGCTGCAACTGTGGTGAGGGATGAGCTCTTAGCAACATGTGTTGAAGCTGTAGAAATGGTGGAGCGAGCTGGTTCCACCAACCCTAGTTCATCAGGCAATTGCGTGATGGTTGCATCTGTTGCCACAGGAAATTTCCGACTGCTGTCTGAGGGTGTTGATGATAGGGACACAGGGAACCTGTTGCCAGTCAATGATAGGTCGACAGGAGGCCCCTGGCTGAACTGAGAAGGTAGTAGTACACCTGCCTGTTGCTGCATTGGCATTGATGGTGTAACAGACTGCAGAGAAGCAGGAACATGAGACCAACGAGCTTGGACCGACATGTCTGGTGCAGACTGAAGGAAAAAGTTTCAAGATATGCATTTGTCAGATCAGAGGAAAAATAGAGATAGGGAACAAAAAAGAGGGGGGTCATCTATCCAACAACACATGCCGAACAAAGAATTTCAAAAATTCTCATCATCCACTATTACAAGTGCCATGTATTCAAAATATCCACTTTAAAAGCATTGATGACTACATCTATAACAGCCATACATACAACTAACTTTTAAATGAAATGGCAAATTAATGTTATAGAAACAAATTAATTTGGAAAAAAGGACTAGGACTCCCCAAAAAAAAAAAAAAAAGAAGCACCCTAGTCAGTGTTCATGACGCTGGCAGTTTAATAGTTTGAGGTTTGCTAAAACTTTTACCTGGAAAGGAGAAGCATCAAACATAGCAAGTGGAGATGCCACGGTTGGCAGAAGTGGCGATCCAGGGCCAGGGGCAGGATGCTGGATTTGAGCAGGCATGTTGGTAGAATTATGCTGCGAAGCTGCCATATTCAAATTGTTCACATACCCTTCACCAATTGCAGAAGAAGCAGGGTTGTGCTTCCAGTCAGGTTGCTTACCAGATGGGATGTAGGTTGTCCCCATGAAACTTAGTCCAAACTGTCCAACTGGTGCAAAGTGGTTGTAGACAACCATATGTGGTGGCCCTTGAATCCCATGGATACCTCCAGGTGGGGTAATAAAATGGCCAGCGAATCCTGTTGGAGGACCATAGAATGAATCTACTCCAGAATGGCCTTGTGACCAGGTCCCTAACGGACCCGAAGCTGGAGTGCTGCTCTTCTGGGACTGTGACTGGGTAGATGAAGATTCCTCATGTGGTCCAAGGGCAAAGATCGGCCCCCCCATCATGGGATTCATTTCAAAGAAGGGGAAGTGCGAAGGAGGGCCCCCTGGAAAATGTGAAATCATCTGGCTTGAAGAATTCTGTGGACTAGGTAAAGGTGGCCATAAAGAAATTGGTGAGTTCTCAACAGAAAGATCCGCAGGAAGAGAAACAGTAAAAGACTCTTCCGCCTTTGATTGACTTGCTAATTCCTGACCGCCATCACCTGCAAAATAGATGAAAAAAGCCAAGACGGTCATTAACATCCACAGAAGCAAAAACATAGAGGCCTCATACTTTGATTGCAGATTATTTTGTTAACCACCTGTAGTGATAATATCAACATCTGCACCTCCAAAACCTTTTTTATCTGAAAGAGGAACGGTGCCAGTACTCATTCCATTCCCTACGATCTCATCACTAGTTATGGCTGCAACAGCAACAGCTGAAGCAGCTGCTTCGGCTTCAGCTTCACAGTCTTCCAAATGAGCACAAGATTCATTTAAGTGTTTCTCTTTTTCAAAGAAAAGTTTGCAATCGTTCTCAGATGTAGAAATACTGTGGGGGATTTGAATCTCTGATTGAGATGGACCTGGAGGACCAATCCCATGTGAAACAGTATGGCTGCTAGGAGGGAGAACTGTCGGAGATGTAACTGCTCCTGTATAAGGGATGACATACTTAAGATACCAGGCAAAAGTATTCTAAGAAACTATAAATATCAGAAAAAAAGATGACACAAACCAAATTGTATTTTCTCCCCAGCAAGCAAGGAATTTATTGGACTTGCAGCAGAAGAAAATGACTTATCCTTCAATAATATGGATGAGGAAGGGTCAGTAACTGAGCTAGTGCGATCTCCAATAGGAGCGCAAGTATCAAATTGAACAGGCTTCATAGCATCATCAAGTTGGGTCTGTGTCAGTGTCATTACCTACAAGGTGCAACCAAATCGGTTTCAGACTTCCTCAGATTTACTGTCCAAATAATAAGAAAGAATACCAGCATTTACAAGTACAATAATAATTTAGAATAAATAAATACTCAGAATAAAAAGCCTAAAAATACATGACAGTTCACTCAACCTTCACATTGTCAGGTTCAATCATAATCAATCCAGAAAAGCCTGTAGTTGAAAGGGAAAATCATACAAAACAGAGCCAGTAACAATTAAATCTGCAGCACCATGGTATACAAATATGCATATAGGCATCCTGGAAACACAACACAACAAAGTACAAAAATGCACAGGCACATATGCAAGCAGATGTGCACAAAACACATGTATAAAAAGATAAATCACTGCACCACAAATACTGAATTCCAATCCCACGTTAAAGATGTTAAAAGAAAATTTGAGAAGAAAGCAATCAAGAAAGCAAAACATGAGCATGTTGATGGGGAATGTATGTAAATCAATCTGATTCCTAAGTAAAGATAAAATTATAGGCCCATGAGTCTGCCACATCTATTAGAAACAAAAGGCAGCATAAACTGCCACAAAAGTTAATGAGTCAGTAAATGCAGTTATTCAAACCTGTTGATTAATGAGTGAATTACCCCACGAACCCAAAGATGTCTGAACATTATCAAGAACCTTATTCTTGCTCTCCGATATGAAGCCTCCTGCTAGGTTTGCTCCACCACCCGAGGCAACCGAAAGGGAGCTTGTCTGGTGCAACCTGTAGAAAATCATCAGATTTAGCAATCTGTATTCATATTTTATAAATGTACATTAGTTTCTTTCAGCAGTGTATATACTTCATTGCCTGCGTTCTTATATCAGCCTGTGCATCAGTCTTAATGGCAGGAGTACCAATTGGAGCCAAGGGTTGGGATAATATCGTTGCACCAAAACCTGCTGATACTTCGTTGTTTGCCAGATTACGTCCCCTCGTAGCAACAAAATCAGAGCAAACTTTGTTCATTCCTTCTCCACTTGCCGAAGTAGAATTTCTATTTGGGCTTGCTGAGATGGTGGAACTTTGAGGGATTGAACGAGGTTTTCGTGGTGGCTTCATAAAAAATAATAAATTATGTTAAACAAATATGGTCTTCTTGCACTAAACCAGCAAAAAGAAAGGGAAAAACCTCTAAATATAAAGTAAGTTGCAAAAAAGTTTTAGTTCAAAGTGTGTTAGAACCTTTGCAACCCGAGACTTTGCTTTGATTTCTTTTTCTCTCTGCTCACGTCTGTCATTCAGCATTTGCCTCTTTGATCTGACCTCAATAAAGTCATCTTCATAACTAGCTGCTTCTATTCCAGGTTGCTTAAAAACACGCACAATGCCACTTTGCAAAGGAGCATCCACATCCTCTTCAATATTCCTTTTAAGATTACCTTCCCCAGAGTGTGGGATATTCTTACACCTCATCAATGCTTCTTTTCCCAATTCCTTGTCACTCTTGTTCTCAGAATCTATCTCCCGCGTACAGCCCAGAGCTGAAGTGGAGCATTCTGGTTCGATTGTTTGTTTTGGTTTATCAATCAAAACAACTTTTCTCACCCCATTTCTTTTGGAAAATCCGGTGCCCCTTCCATTGGCACTCGACTTTTCATCCGGCCCTACTTCATACTGGTGGTTTGAAGAAACCATTCCAGAATACTGCTTCTTATCAGAACTTTCCTTAATTCTAAACTCTGTTCGAGGACGTAGTGCCCTCCTTTGATATCCAGTAGACTCTTGGCAAGAGGCCTCAGAAGCAAGAAAATCTGGTCTTGTATTAGAACCTTTAACTGTAACGACATATTTCTTCCCCCTATTATGATAACTTTGGCCCCTTAATCCACCTAGATCCTTCTCCTTTGAAGCTGACTGAGATGATGCCTGAAGAGTTTGAAGCTCACCTTCTGATTGCTTACTAGATAATGCTTTGAAGTTTCTATGAACTGAACTCTGGTGCCCAGCGTTTTCTGAAGGGAAACTTAACTCAGACCTAGCTTTGTTATCACCAATATTTGATATCTCCAAATGACCATGCTGAGTCACAATACTTTTTCTGCTTTCTCGTGCTGGCACGGAACATTCCTCTTCCAACACATTCCCACGTGATAAATCTAAGGACCCTGGAAGACCTGGCTGATCATCCAACAGAGGTGACACTTCATTTTTCATTAGATTATGCACAGAAGCATCTTGACTGGGCTGAACAGGCCGAGAGACTCCATGGTTCTGGTTCAGGGGAAAGTTGGCTGGAACATTTGGCTGAACAAAAGACACAGATTGAGGAGCCAATGGCAGCACTCCCTGGGAAATAGGAGATGTATACCTTAAATGACCAAACTGAAAGAGAGGAGGTTGTGATGGGTGCATTTGGGTGAGAGAAGGCCCAACATGAGGATGCAGACGAAGAGGCATCTGTATAGAACCAATCTGTATGGCTGGAACTGGAGATGGTATTAAAGAAGGACCTGAGAAGAGCCCAAATTGGAGTTTAACAGGTATTTCAGCCTGATTAGGAACAGTAGGCATGCCACTCTGACCAGAAGATGAATGGGAAGCGGTACTGACAGAATATTGAAGACTATGCTCTGCCAACACACCAGTGGTACCAGTAGCATCAACATGATCCATTAGCTCAAATGTTGCTGATGTTTGAGGAGCAGTATTAGGCTGATTAACCAGACCCTGCATTGCCTTCTCAGGTTCACAGAAGATTCTAGAAGGACTATCTAAACTCCCTTGGGATGGAGCACCTATTGACTGGAGGGTTTTTCTATCACTATGTATCCCATCAGAAGACAACTTTTCTTCTATAGAGCCAACAGAAATCTGGGTTATTGCAGAGTCCTCCTTCCTCGAACTAGTTTCAAACTCATCATTTGGCATGACAACCTCAACCCCCTCATTGAAACCTAACACCAAGTTGTCCATCATGTTAGGTGACTCTTTATCCTCTAAATACATTTCATCAAACTCTTGAGTCAAGGCAATATTGCCATCATCTCCTTCATGCACTTCATCTTCTTCCTGGTAGCCATCTCCATCCTCCTCATATTCTGCTTGCTCCAGCAACTGTTCATTGCTTTCAGCAATCCATTCCTCATCATCACCGGCAGAAAGAGAACTCGAGGCAGTCCGAACATTCTCTTTCCCAGCTTCAGTGGGTAACACAAGGGGTTTGATTCCCAGCTCTGACAAGTCAACCTCTTTACCCTCTTCAGCTGATAACACTGCAGAATCTCCAGACTCGTCCAAGTCATCATGAGAAAGATGAATAGGGGAATTTGGGGGGCTTGAAACAGATAGGGATGACTGTGAGTCACACCTTGCTGCATTGCCATCCACTTTCTGCATTTTGTTATCAGTATTTTCAGGCTGAGTATCTAAAATTCCATGCTCTCCAAGATCGTCTTGATGAACACTATCATTAACTATCTCCATGCCAGATTCACCTCTTGTTGCATTAGTGTACAGTATCTCATTTTCTAGGAATGTTGAGGGACCAGGACGCTCATTCTCACCTCTATATGATGTTTTCTGCATCAAAGACAAAGTTGGAGGTGGTAAAACACGAGGCTGCCGCACAGAATATCGTGACCTCCCAAGGGAATAAAGCCCATCACCCTCAGGGTTGTGATAGAATCTTTCTGGGTAAGGAGGATAAATATTACCATGAGACTGCTGCCCCTGTGTCACATCATAATTCTCAGCTAGATTCTCATGATATTCAGATTCAATCTCAGCATTTCTGTCATAATGATCACCATCCCCAAAAACATTCCACCTCTGACCCTTTGGCTGACCAAAATCATCCATGTGGGATTCTGGAACCCCTGCTCTACAGTAAGGCTTGGAAGGCATGTAGGGAGGTGCTCCATAAAACTCTTTCCTCGGAAATGGTCTGCCTCCGATAGATCCATCTTGCCTAGGGCTATGGTGACTATTCTCTGTCTCTTGGCCAGCAAAGGCTGAGTTGTTTCCATTCTCAAATACATCTCTCCTCCATGAATTAAAAGCCTCACTTCTATCTGAAAATGCAGAAGCAGCATTGGACAAGCGAGGCCTAGAAGTCATCTCAAAGGGCCTATTTAGACCAGAAGAATCAGAAGGAGCTGAAGTTGTGATTCTTTCCACCACCCTTTCACCATCTTCCCAATCACCCACATCTGTTGCTTTTGATACATCTCTTTCTTTCACCATCCCTGAAATTTTCTCATATGTTCCGGCAGAAAAATTACCACCACCCTTTTCTGTTTCAGCCTGCCTCTTGGCAATCTTTTCCTCCAACTCTAAGAGTTTTTGTTTAGCAGCCTGTTTTCTCCTCTCCTCCTCCATAAGAATCCTGTGTTTCTCCTCTTCCCTTGCTATCCTCTGTTCTTCTGCCCTTCGCAAGGCTTCCAACCGCTCATGTTCAGCTCTCCTTGCAGCTTCCCTAGCTTCATCTTCCAACCTTCTATGCTGTTCTTCTAGTTCCCTTGCCAACCGCCGTCTCTCCTCTTCTTCTCTATGTGCTTGCTCCAAAGCTCTTTCCTTTTCTTCAATAATTCGCTGACGCTCCTGTTCCTGCATCTTCTGCACCCTCTCAAGTTCAGCCTCAAATGATTCCCTGACAGGGTCATGAAAAACAGTATGTTTACGCATATCTTTCTTCCTCTTAACAACCCCAACAAGATTTCCAGGAAAAGGATCCCGTCCATCAAATCCAATAGCCCCAAAGTCCTTCATTAAAGGGTCTTCAATATAAGGTTTTTCATTCTTTGACAACGGACGTTTCTCTCTACCAAAATTTATTATAGGATCATTAACAGGAAGTCCTTTACCACCCAAAGGAAAAGATGATTTTGATAAGGAGCTATTCTGGAAAGCATCACCTTTGTATCTATTGTAATGCTCATTGCCACACTGCTCCCTTTTATTCCTCTCGGACCCTCTACCACTAAAAGAATCTGTTGTGCTGTTCCAAGCTTGTCTTCCTCCATTTCCATAACCAACATCCCTCCTTTCATTATCGTCCCAAGCATTGTCCCAAGACGATGGAATGTACTTATTATCCTTTTCTCTGTTCATACTCGAAGGCCTTGTGACACTACTGTTTCTCTCACTTGCAATCTCTTGTGAACCAATTCCCTCTTTAGGAAGAGTGGAAGAAGGTCTCCATGCGTTTCCGTCCCGCCCTTCTCTACTTCGCATTATTGCATCTCTGCCATAAGGGTCCAATTTAGTGACTTCACTGGAATGAGTTCGTCCAGTTTCTTCGTCACGCTGACCATGAGCTGGTTTGTGTGGCAGCACACCAGCCTTTGGCATATCAAAATCTCTATCCCAGAAAGCATCAGTTTTCAAATACCCATGATCCCTCCTGCAGTCCATAAAACCCAGACCTGTATCACGTTCATCATCAGCCCAATCAGATCTTGGATTCAAGCAAACCAATGGAAGTGGCGCCGGGAAGCACTCATCCTGCTTCCTGCCTTGCTCTAATAAGCGGGAACCACTTAAACCATTACCTTCACTGCCATTCTCACTCAATCCATTGCCAACAGCATTTCTTCCTGACTGCAATTGAGGACGCATATCAATAACTGAACTCGATCGAGAACCATCCCTACGCTCATTAGACAACTCCTCAATTGCCAATTGCTTCTGTTTCTGATTCAAACCATCCTTCTGTTTCTTTTCAGCCCCCAATACAACAGGCAAAGCTGCCTGCAGTGAAGGAAAATCCTCTCCCCTCAACACAGTAGCTTTATCCAAAGGCAGAAAAACTTGAGCTGAAGCAGTCGGCGAGGAAGTTGGCAATGCCACACCTGACCTAGCCGAAGGCGGCAAATAAACACCACTACTTCCCCTACTGACCCCATCAACAGTATTCAAACCCTGATCAACCCCATCATTCACATGATCACCACCACCACCCAACCCTTCTTTCTCCTGCAACGCAACAGTACCGGGCTTAGTCCATCCCATACCCGATGAAGTAGGCCTTGCCCCACTCCCGGAAATCCCTCCGCTGGCAGGCACACCACCGGGGCCCAACGAATCAAATCGCTCATTCTCCTTTCGCAAGGATGGTAAATTCAAGGGGGGTGGAACAGATAACTTGGGCCCAGCCTTTTGGGAGCTACGAGGCCGTGAAAGAAGCATCATTCCTCCCCCTCCTCCACCGCCAGCACCGTGTCGTGCCGCCCGATTCGACCCATAAGAACCCGAATGCTGCGAATGGTAGTTATGTTTAGATGGTTGTTGGCCATACGACTTGTTAAGATTGACTGAAACAAACTTATTTCCAACTCCGGAATTTGCCATCGGATGGCCCGACCAGATCTTTTAACCCGTTTGACGGATTCCGGTGATCCCCGCCACAGCATCAAAACCCTAACCCTAGATTTCACTTCCCAAAACAGATCTATCTTCGCAAATTGATAATCAAATAACAAATCGATCAAAACCAACAAAACTCCCTATTAAAAACAATTTAGAAACATCAAAAAAATTAATAAATTAACAAAATAGATCAATTATAAACGGCTCGAAAGAGAGAGTGTGTTATTCTTAGATTCTAATATCTAATAATAATTAGGTTTCCAATTGTGTACTGAATTTTTATTTAGTTACTTATAAAAATGGGAAAAAAAGGGTGTAGAATAAGGACTTACCTCCTATAAGCGTAGGATAGAAACGGCGGGAGTTAACGTGCGCCGCGCCGATTAGAACACTTCCAAACCAGAGACGGAAGAATCCGAGACCTAAGTCTAAGCACGAGAAAAAAAAATAGTTAAGAGTTTTTTTTTTTATGTTTTGTTCCCTTTATTTATGCTTATTTGGATTTTGGCCCCTAAAATTCATTATCATTTTTAACATGCGTTTGTTGACTTTGAAAAGCGAAAATGTGTTTTCTTATTACAAATTCGTTGATATTTGTATATATTATTATTATTATTATTATTATTATTATTAAAATATTATATAATTTATATATATATATATATATTTTTTGTGTTAGAATTATTAGATATATTTAAAGAATGGACCGATAGATTCAACTTACATGAGTTAAACTCTAGATAAGTAGTTTGTAAATTTTGACTAACTCAATTGATTAATAATAAATTTTTTATTTAAATTTAATTATAAATATTTATAAATATTGATGTAAAATAATTTTTAATAATTTAATATTTTTAAATTATAAAACAACCCAACAATCACTAAATTAGTCAAAATTAAACTTAAATAAAAAATTACTAAAAAATTAAATCATGATTTAATTTATAAATATATATATGTATTATATTTTTCATAAATATTTTATTTAAAATTATTAAATTTAATTAGTTGTACTTCGGACCGTATATTGCTACATTCTGGTTGCCCGTTTAACAACCAGACATCAGAATTCTTTGTCTAATGTTCTATGAACTTTTTCTATTACCG
>JBBYHL010457786.1:0-12438 GCA_038381835.1 Adansonia madagascariensis | reverse complement strand
TAGATTCCAATTCGATTGGGATGATAACAAATCAAAAAATAGTTTTGTATTTACCCTTAATGGTGCTATAGTCAGTTGGAAAAAGCTCCAAACATGAAAAGATTGGATACATCCTCACGTTTGAGGCCACGTTATAGGAAGTTTGGATGGATAAGTTCATTTGATGAACTTGATATGCTTCTAAGCCTTTTTATTATGATAATAATAGATCCATAGCAAAGATAAAGAACCGAGGTCTCATCACGAATTAAACACGTATTACGATGGTATTACATCATTAGAGATATTATAGAGAGGTGTGACATTAGTATGGAAGGAGTACCTATCGAAGAGAACTTAACTGATCCTTTCACTAAAGTTTTGACCCAGCAGAAACATAATCGTCATATAGAGGGTATGGGACTAAGACATATAGGGGATTGGCTTTAGTTTTAGTAGGAGATTGTTAGTGTAAGCCCTGCAGGCTAATCTTTATGGCTTGTAATGCATTATCATTTATCAACTTCATGTAATCAAACATTATATTTATTTAATTTCATAAAGGTATTTCTTTATCCATAAGATTTAATTATATAATTGTTATAAATATTTTCTATAGATAAAGGCCATGAAACACATATGGCCTGGCAAAGAAATTATAAAGAGTTACAATTATGATATCCTTATGCATTAGAGTCATGTTTCTAGAAATATTCCTAGTCATGTATTGTTAAGACAGGGCATTGATAGTGCATAAAAATGGCATATGTAAGCCTTTATGCATTGGATGCATGCAATTGATCTCATAAGTTAAAGTATTAAGATCTTTGAGGACATTGTATGAGTACAAACATGACTCGCTATGAGAATTTCATTTGGTATTTCACTCAAGTGTCCATAGAAATAGTCTTATGTGTTAGTAGTATAAATGATCCTTAGACTTATGATAGTAGGTCATCTTATATAAAGAGTGTCATACTTTGATTCCATCATGGATAAGTCTACAATAGATGGATGCTTATGATAGGATAGTTATAGGTAAATGAGTGGTCTGAAAAGGATTCATCACCCTAAGTGATATGAGGGGACATATCTCACATGTACTAGCCCGTGTTAACTTAAAGTCCTTGGCTAAGGCAATATTAATTATAAATTTAACACATAGCGATTGCATACTAATATGGAATGAGTTAAGAGTAGACACTTTGAGATATATGATGACATGATATTTATTCTGTTGAGATACTCAACACTAAAAGGGCTTGTCAAAACCATCTTGACACTACCTGCATGTTGGGTAGCCATGATGCATTGCTATATGTCAATCCTGGTCTATGAATATAAAGTATTCTTAATTGGGCTATTTTGTATTTATTACCAATATGATGGAGGCCTAATATGTCTAATATGATAGGGTTACACACAAAGGTGATTAGTAGAAATATAATTGAGACTGGGATAATATGTCTAATACAAGTAATTATTACTTAGACCCAATTTGAATGAGTTCACATGTGTTAGGGGTAAAATTATAATTTTTCAAGAATTAAAATTTTGACCCTAGATATATTGCCTTATGATTGCCATCCCACCTAGTAGAGAGGACTTAGAAAATCAACTAAAAAACCCCCTAAAATTAGGTTTTGTGTTTTCTCTAAAATCTTTGAAGAGAGATTGCATAATCCAGGTTTTCTTGGAGAAAAATCATTTTCTTCTCTATTTTATTTATTGAATCATGATCTTCTAAGTTCAAGAGAAGGTTTATTAAAACCTAAGCTACTAGCATGACTCCCAAGAACAATGTTTCTTCCTTATTGACAGTTTTTTGGGTCACCTATATGGATAACCATTAAAGGCTAGACGCTTAGATAACTTTGGCTTACAAAAATCGAGCTTAATGTTTTTGATAATTAGGTCATGGAATTGCTAGACTTCTCAATATTGAGGTATGTTTAAATCTTGAATAGATCTTTAGGTTTCTTATTCTTAAAGATTAGTCAAAATCATGCAAGACGAATATATTTAAGAAGTCTTAGATTATTTTTATTGTTATGTTTCCACTACCATATTTATATGTTATTTATAAAATTTTTGTAATCTAATTACTTGATGCCTTGAGACTTCTTACAGGTTGGATGACCAACAATACCATATTTTATTTTCACTTCAAAACTGCCACTGCTCATACATTTTTTTGCCATGTTTCTCTTTTTTCTACAAGCTCATTTTATGTTTAAATGTTCATCCTAGTATGCGTTGAGTATACCCATGCATTTTGATGTATTGTTTAGCATGTTTTGAGTGATTAAATGTTGATTTATGTGCTATTTTGAATGCTTATTCTTTTTTGGTGTTTCTACTATGTTTAGTTTATCACATACTTGCTAAAATGCCTCTATGATTGTTTGCAAAAATTTGTTTTCTAAAACCCCAAGTTAAGTCCATGTTAACATCAATCAATGAAGACTAAAATGGATTTAATGCTTTCAATCCTTTAGTCCTCCAATCTTAGGGATAAAATAAGTTGAAATCTCTAGATTCATGGCCAAATGGGGCAAAATAAGTTTTACTTTCAACCTAGAAAAAATGTCTTTGGCTTTACAATATATATTTTATTTTGATGCCTTGTTTTAAACTTTGTATTGTGATTCAATGGCATGGGGAATGGGTCATCCACTTGCCCAACTCTCAGATACTTTGGGTGGACTCTTGATTCCACTAACATGGACCTTTAACACCTTGATATGTGACTAGAAAACCATAAACCCAAAATTTATCTTATTTTGACACTAGTAACATCGTAACATCAAATTTAAAAATTATTTTCAGACTTTAAATAACTTTTTTGGATTTTTTTTTACTTTTCCTTTAAAAGGCATTGAGTTACCTTTTTAATGCTATTCATTCACCCTCAGATATGTTTGGATGAGGGAGTAATGATTTTTTAAACCTTAGGGATTGAGTTCTCTAGAACCTCTAGAATTAGGGATTCAAATTATGTTTGGCTATTTTGGCCCATCGTATGATTTTTCAAATATTTTTCCTAAAAATTACATGGCATTCCCTTTTTGGAAACATATCATGTATGGTTTTTCCAATGAGTTCGAGGTGATTTTTCAAAGTTCGACACACCCTTTCCTCTACATGCTCTGTAAGTGTTGGATCAAACCCTAGTTCAAAAATTAATTCCACTTAAAAGAAAATTTTTGGGATTATTAGACTATTTTTATATTAGTCCTTATCGAGTTACCTTTCCAATGGCATCTTTTCTTCCTCATAATGAAGTCCAATAGTTTGTCGATGTGACGCCGATGTGCATTTGGTAGGATTTAGCTTGAGCTAGTACTTGCGAAGCCTTTTGAAGAGTTTTCAAAAATTGGCCAAATATTCACTCTCTTTTGGCGATTTCGAGATCATATCATCCATATAGACCTCGATTTCCTGATGCATCAGATCATGGAACAATGTTACCATTGCCATTTGGTAGGTTGCCTTAGTGTTCTTGAGCCCAAAGGGCATCACTTTGTAGCAAAAAGTGCCTCACATGGTTAAGAAGGTGGCCTTTTTCATGTCTTCAGCTGCCATTTAGATTTGGTTATAACCTAACAATCCATCTACGAAGGAAAATAGTGCATTTTTGGTAGTGTTTGGAATTGCTGATTTTTATTCAAATCAGGATGTATTGTCAAAAAAATGGCAAAGTATGAAAAGAATAAGAAACTTCTAATTCACTATTTCTAAGGCAGTCTAACCAGATCAATTGCTTAATGGTACAATGAACTAGAAAGAGCTAAGATTCAAACATGGGTTGATCCTGCGAAGGCCTTTTTGGACCAATATAATCACGTATCTGATTGGGCACTAGATAGATTGTCTCTAAGAAACATAGAGAAAAAGCCCATTAAGGCCTTTAAACAATATACCCAAAAATAGAGGGAAGAGGTGGCATAAATACATCCTTGCTAAATGAAAATGAGATAATCATATATTTTTTAGAGACATTACATGCCTCTTTTATGACAAGCTCATAAGGGATGTCCCAAGGAATTTCACTAACATGGTCATATATTGAGAGATGATTAAAAATGCCATAAAGAGTGGAAAGCTTAAAATAGATGGGACACCCTATAGTAAAGGAAGAAAGATAACTAACGATGAAAGAGAAGAAGTTTAAGCCTTGATCTATAATGAACGACTGATAAAAGTTTTATTACGCACCACTCAAATGGATTAACTAGCTAGGGGTAATGTCACATCAAATCCTTATTTAAGCTTTTCCCCACAAGTATCTCTTTAGCTTAGCACCTATGACTCCAACTAGACCTATCCATCAGCCAAAGGGACTAAGAAATAATCAAAAAAGGTAACAAGGTAGTCGAGATAAAACCCCCATAATCTTGATCTTAATATCATACATAGAATTACTTCCCTAACTCATATAAGATTAGTTGGTTTCTTTAATTTGTTCTAAGCCTTTGGAGCTATCATGCCCAAATGGCCATGATATCATTGTTGCTTTTAGCTATAACATAGGGAGCACTAGTTATTCCATCAAAGAATGTGGGGCTTTGAAGAGAAAAGTGCAGTAATTGATTAAAATAGGATAGTTAGACCTTAATCAACTATGAAAGTGAAATAGGATGTGACAACCTAGCACAATAGAGGCATTTTAATTTAGGATGCTTCTTGTGAAAAGCTTGTCTTTGAAATGTCATCTTTTTTATGAAACTAACATGTTTTGAACTTTGAATCATTTGTTTTAATGAAAAATAATAGTAAAAAGACTCCAAAATCTTATGGTTGCTTGCATTCTTTATCTTTTTTCCAATTTTTTCCATGCATAAAATTGACTAATTAAAAGACCTAAAACTTCAGGGAATCAATTTTAAACCATGGTAACATAGCCACACTAGAACAATCAAACTGATAAAAGCCTCGACTTAGGCTAGGAACAATAAGGGCTAATTTTTTAGGATTTATAGACAATATTATGAATCAAACAAATGTAATATTCTCCTAAGAATCCTATTGACGATAATTTGACATATAACAAGATTGTGCTAGAAACATCTATCTTTTTCTTTATAAAATAAAATATAAAGTACCAGACCATGCCTCGAAAGCTTATCAAATCATATCTCAAAGTAACATTACAAAATTACCTTATATCCCTTGCAAAACCTTTTGAATACATCCCTTCCTATCAATTCAATATCTTTAAACCATTTGCCAAAAACCTTTATTAAGCCACATCTTAAGGTACCACCATGAACCCTATTATCCCTAGTTCTCCCTAATTTTTTTGATATCTTAAAACTAGAATTCCTTATCAATGCAAACTTTTAGAGATAGAACATGAAATATTCCCCATAGCCTAAACCTGGCATTATATGATTTCCTGCTAGTGGCAAACCAAAAATGAGGCACGCCTAAGCATATGGAGTGAAAAGGAAAATTAAGGAATGTATTTAAAAAAAGAAAGAAAATTAAAAATTAAATGTGACATCATTTGATTAAGATGCTCAAAATATTTTCAAAGGAACTTTCTCTGGGAAGTGACTCTTCAGTGTGCATAGTTGTGTTTGAGATCAGAAACGGCCATCTATTATCATCCTTTCACAAGCTAGAAAAATGTACCCCTTGTTATCCCTTTTTACCCTAATAAATTTATTTGTTTGAAACCCTTATCAAGGATCACCCTTCACATTGGGTGGCAAAGAGAAAACCTTTCTAAAGGACAAGAGGGCTAATATCCCACTTTACAATTGTGAAATTACCTGACATCAAGGGGCAAATGTGAAATGTGAAAAGTTTCCAAAATCCAAGATTCCCTCTAAGAAAAATGAATAAAGGTTAAAAACAAAAGCACAAAATGAAAAAATAAAAAATAAAAAAACAATAATAAAATAAAAACAAAACAAGATTGAAAAAGAAAATTAAAAAATCGGGAATGATCTTTTATTTAAAATGATGCTTTATAAAAAGTAAAAGAGATGGAAGCCTTTATAAAAAGAAATGATCCTTTATTTGATCACCCTTTTTTTTTCTTTTTAAGGCTTGTATGCCCTTTCTTTCTTTTTTTCAAAACCATAAACCTTGGCCAACATTACGAACCTTGAAAAGTCTATTTCGATTAAGATGGCCATTTGAACTAACGAACCCACTCTTTAGGAAATTATCCTTTTGATAAATTTTGACCCTTTTTAAGAAGCATGATGAAGTAACCAATCAAAAAATTCAAAAATTGGAAACATTAAAGCTGTAAGTGGAAACCCAAAATAGGCAGTCTAGAACAAAATAGAGAATTTTTAATTTCACTTATGAAGTTACCAAGGTTTTAAAAAGGGAACCATTTTTCCAAAAAGATCTAAGGACACGTAAAGATTACTAAATATCGTAAAGTATCATCTTTAGAGGGATTAACTCTTAGGATTATATTCCTCTCCTTTACAAATCAACCCGACAATCCTAAACTCATCATGCTAATCATGCTACCTGTCAAAGTATTGATGATTCAAGGCTTAAAAGAATATTAAGTTGGTTGGTTTTCAAGGAATTTATGCTCTAAAAGAACTGATCCATTCATGAACCTAGAAAAATAGAGAATCCATTTTACTTGTCTTAAAACTTCCTTAAACTAATCAATGCCCTTTTTCAAGCCTTTCAACCTAACTGAAAAGTTTAGTTGCCATTCAAGAAATTTCCTAACAATGATCATCAATCTTCAAGAGGTTTGAATCATCTTGCTAACTTAGGAATTTTCATCAAATAAACATTTTAAGCAAATAAATGTCAAGAAAAGAAACAAGAGTTGTTTCAATCATCAGGCAAAACTAGGCTTTAGGCATCTCTGATTTGAAAAAAGAACTAATTAAAAAGGTTAAGTCGAGTCTAGGAAAAGAACAAACCAAGGTTTCAATCACTACTTCCTTCATGGGCATACATGTCGTCATTCATATATGTATGATCTATATAGACATATGTTTCACTTCTAGCATATTATCATCATTACCAACTTGGACATTTGCATTACTTCCTATGCAATTAGATTATGGCTAGTCTTGTTGTTTGCATTCACATGCATTTGTACTCTCGCATATCCATAGTAATGTGTACTTTTATAGATGTAGATCCACATCACGGGCATCTATATACATTCATACTAATAAATCTTTGCACTTACATGCATTTATGCTCATGAGCATCTACATTTATGCGTATTCTCACTCATGAGAATTGGCACTCACGTGCATTCTCACTCATGACCATAGCACTCACATTCTTTCTCATTCAAGAGCACCAACACTCATGTGCATTCTCACTCGTGACCATAGCACTCACATGCATTCTCATTCATGAGCATTAGTACTCATGCGTATTCTCATTAACATGTATTAGCTTCAATAAGCATCTATACTAATATGTAAATTCACTGATGTCCAAGCATTAATGTGTGCTCTTATTCATGAGAATTTGTACCCGGGTCTATTCTCACTTACATACATTCATGTAACCTCATTCATAATTGTTTGCACTCATATGCATCCTTAATCATGTACCATTTCACTGATGCGTACTGTCATTCATGAGCATTTGCACTCACATGCATTCTTACTCACGTATTTTTGCACTCACATGCATTCTCTTTCATGAGCATTTGCATTCGTGTGTATTCCTGCTCATGTCTAACGACATTTAGAGGCATTCATGTTAACAAGCATTGCACTCATGTGCATTCACACTTTTGCATATTCGCATTCCCAAATATTCACTATGTCACCTCACATGCATGGGTATCCTTTCATGCGCATGGGTATTTTGATAAAGCGTAAGCATCACTATCAACTTACTCATGATGCCACATAACATGGCATTTATGCCTAAGCATGAAATTCATGACATACATCATATTTCTCTCATGGGGATGTCAACTAAAAATCTTTAAAAGCCTCTCATGGGGATATTTCACAAGGATTTTTTTAGCAAAAGACCTCTCTTAAGGACATTTCATGAAAAATTTCCAAAGTCTCTCATGAGGACATCTTAACAAAAGGTTTCATACCTCTTTAAGGATATTTCATCAAAAACTTCTAAAGCGTCTCTTGAGGATGTTTCATAAAAATCCCAAGCCTTTTCTGAAGATGTTTCATTAAAAACTTCTAAAACCTCTCTTGAGGACATTTCTTCCAAAGCCTCTTTTAAGGACATTTCATCAAAAACTCTTAAAGCTTCTTTTGATGATGATTCATTAAAAGCTTTCTAAGCCTCTCTTGAATAAGCTTTAAAAGCCTTTAAAGCCTCTATCAAGGACATTTTTTCCAAAGCTTCTCTTAAGGACATTTCATTGAAAACTTCCAAAGCCTTTTTCAAGGATGTTTCATCAGAAAAATCTTACAAAGCCTATCTTGAAGATATTTTAAAAACCTTCAAAACCTTTATCAAGGATATTTCGCCTTTGCACTTTAGAGCCTTTGTCGAGAATATCCTTAAAAGCTTCTCTTAAAGATGTTTTAATTAAGATAATGTTAAGTTGTTCTTCAGTTTTAAAAGCTTTTCTTGAGTATGTTATAATCAGACCTTGAATGCATTTCATGAGAACTTTTATTTTTAAATCTTCTAAAAAGAAACAGTTTCACTCATGTATCAAATCAATTCACAAAGAGTTAGACGCCTTTTGAATTATTCCTCAAGGAGCTGGATGCTTATCGAGTCAATCCATAAAGATCTGGATGGCTATCCCTTTAATCCATAAAGACCTAGATGCCTATCCAATCAGTCCACAAAGAGTTGGACAGCTATCAAGCCAGTTTGTGAAGAGCTAGACACCTCAAGCCCAATGTAGCTAACTTTATGGTAAGCATAATGAAATTGGCACCTATCGAGTTAAGCCCAATATAGCTGGCCATGTGGTAAGCCTAATGAAGTTCGGTCTTATACCAAGAGTAAGTCCAGTCATGCTAGTAGGTTTATTATGGCTAATAAGCGTAGTACCCAGTCTATCCATAAAGAGCTAGGCACCTGTCTAGTTTATCCACAAAGAGTTGGGCATGTTCACAAAAAGCTAGACATTTACGTCTATCCATAAAGAGCTAGGCATCTATTGAGTTTATCCACAAAGAGTTGGTCACTTGTTGACTCTGTCCATAGAAAGTTAAGTGCTTGTTGAGTTTCTTTATAAAGAGATGGACATCTGTTGAGTTTGTTTATAAAAAAATAGGCATCTCTAAAAAATTTATGCACAAAAAGCTAGTCATGATTAAGTCTGTCTACAAAAAGTTGGGTACTTGTCAAGTCAATTCACAAAAAAGCTAGGTATCTTTTGATTTAGTCCACAAAGAGCTAGCCAATTGAGTTATCTACAGAGCTGGATATTTATCAAATCAAAGTCTACATCAATTGGCAATTATTAAGGGGGTCAACTATAAAATACTTAAAAGCCTAGTAGAAAGGTAAAACTTTAGAAAAACTTATTTAAACTTTTATTAGAATCACCACTAAGATATCATCCCTATTATGGTGAAGTATTAATTAGATTTTATTTTTACAAGTACTTAAGAGGCATAATTCTACCCTAGACAAAATAGTGTCTATTTGACCTTGCCCTATTCCTAATACTGATACGTAGCTGTAGACACCCCCTTTTGTTTGGGCCAACATCCAAGGCATCAAAGGTCATTATTCGAGACACCATCAGAGGTATTCAGATGAGCATGGATCAATCCCCTATCACTTTCGACTAAGATAAGTGGTTCAAAAAGCCAAAAGTTTGAAAGACTACGTATTTCGCAAGTACATTGATACACAACCCTTATTATCAATATAAGACCATATAACTTATCAAATTTTTAAAATTTTACTATTTATATGGATACCGAAGGGTAATTTATTGATACTTAAGGTGGTGTATCAATATATAAGCCATGGTATCGATACATGCTTATATCACAGCTAAAATTATATTTTTTTGGCCAAAATATGTCAGTACACTCACTCTATACGTAAGTGAGTTATTGATAAATCATGCTTTGCATCGATAACAAAGTCAATGTATAGATACATTATAGGTTTTTTACCTAGGTGTATCAATATAAAACACTTAGCATCATCAAGGTTATTTTGGTGCAATTCAAGACATTTTTCACCCTTCATACCATTGGATTAAAACTCAAATTTAGCCACTATTTTTGCATAAAAAATATTCAATACTAGACATAGCCTTTTCCATATCACATGGAATTTAGTTTTGGGCCCTAAATAATGGATTGTCACATTTTAGGGAGATCTATTAAACTTGGCATTAGGGTATTTCATAATAAAATCTAATTTAATGAAGGGCAAAGGTGAGATTACTCATTGATTAGCTCATGCATGACCTTATTTGCCTGCAAGAATTAAGATTAGCTAATCAAATGTTGAAAGCTTATAGCTTGGTACAATGACTCATCATGTTATACATCATAAATGTTCCCAATGCCCTTTTGCTAGGTTATTTTTTATGGCTGAAATGTGGTCTTATCATTTGGACAAGCATGAATTAGTCATCCATCATTCTTTGCCATGGTAAGGTGTTTGGAAAGCCAAAGTTGCATAAAATTCATATTTTTTCATGTATATATCAATATAGGCTATTGGTGTTTTGATATAAGGTCTCCACATCATAAAAAATTCAAATTTTACAAGCTGTATCAATATAAAATGTTAGTGTATCGATACATTACCTTATGTATTGATACAAGGCTTGTAGTAGCTAAAACCATAATTTTTGGCCAAAATCTATCAATATATAAAATGGCTACTATACCAGCCTCAATGTATTGATACAAAATGCATTGCATCGATACATAAAGGCAAAATAGCCCTGCTTGTGACATTTTTATCCCTTTTCACCATTACATTAAAACTTGAATTAGACCATGTTTTTGGCACCAAAAATCATCAAAATTCATACAAAGCCTCAGTATTGGCTTATGATTCAATTAATTAAATGTATGAGGCCCAAATAACCATGACAAGGGATATTTTCATGACTTAATGCAATTTGTTAAGGGGCACTTTGACACCTTCTCATGGTTCAACTGCATAAAGTGGCCTTGATCCGTCATTTTTGTTGAATAAGCCAATCAAATTAAGAGATAGCTGAGCATAGTACCTTATATGTATTTAAGGTACATGTATCAAAACCCCAAAATACCCTTACTTTTTGTATTTTGTCTTTAGTATTCATATGGCTACATAGGCCAACTTTGGCTCAGCTGAACACACATACACAGATTGTTTAGTTCACACACTCCTAAAAACATTCTCACTAGCCACTATCAACATCAAAACATTCTCACCTTGTAGCTCCCTACACCAAACGAAAGAAACACCTCTAAAACAACATTTTAAGCTATTTTTTGTATTTTTTTCTTGCTAACTCATAACAAGTAAGTAAAAGTTAGAAAGGTAACATCTTTGTTAAAAAAAATCTCATCTTTTAGGAGGAAAGCTGCTGAAACTTTTATTGTATATTTTCTTAACTTATCTTTTTATGCTTGTTGCTTTTTTATCATGCTAGTGACCTCTTTCATACAACCTTGACCATTTGTGTTAAAAATGCCCTAAGGATGAAAGACATTTTAATGTATTTCATTAATGTAAACTATTCAAGTAATTCATTATATCATTGCTATTCAGTCCTAATTTAGATTTACATGTTAAATAAATGTAAGCAAATATGGCTTATTGACTATTTGTGTTTATACCATTAGAATTTGTATATAATGGACTTTACATGTAGGAAGATAACATTCTAAGGTATGTAGTCTAAATTGATAGTCCATAGTCTATAGAGTTAATATTAGTAATTAACTCATGTTAAGACTATTATGTCATCTAAATCTAATTAGGGAGAAGGCTTGTCTTGATCAATTTAAGCAGTTTGACTCTTAAATGAAGGCATAGATATATTAACTAGAGATGGTAATATATTGGATTAGACCAGAGTGCAATTAATTCATCAATAAGTCTGTTTACATGGATTAATTCACTTTTGACATTTACTATGGTAATTACCTTAATCCTAAATAAGTAATTAACTCCATGTGTATAACTTGTATGCTTTAACATTCCAAAGGCTAAAACGTCTCGGAGTAGAAAGCTATTAGACCGTTTCGTTGGGCATATGACTTATACTCAATAAGAGCTTTACTTATAGATATAGATTCACAGCTCCCATAATGAGTTAAGGTTATCCTCTTAAAATGCATTATACTTTATAAGAAAAATGGATGAGGCCTCAGCCATTTATATGTCAAATGATAAATTCTTTACATGTGGTTAACAATCATTTTCACATGGAAAGTATAATGGAATTTTAAGATAAAGGGATCAAGTAGGTAAAATGAACTTTTAACCTTAAGTTGATCACGGATATCATATGAAGGTATTACAAATGACAATGTCATTAGACTAAAAGGT
>JBBYHL010457775.1:0-15163 GCA_038381835.1 Adansonia madagascariensis | reverse complement strand
CTTGGCAAATGAATTTTTTTATCAGAAAGATCCATTTCAATTAATGGAAAAAGATATAGAATGTTTGGAGTTTAATTTTTTGGAGGATACACAGTCATTTTATATGACTTATGCTCATAATATAGGATTTAGTGTGCAATTGGATCAAAATGTGGAGGGAAAGAATTTTTATGCAACAAAGATATGGCTCAGGATGAGAAATGGTTGAAGATGAAAGTAGGATTTGGGATTCTATTCCTTTGACTCGAAGAAGAAGGTAAAGATGTGCGTCATATTTTATCAGGGTATGCAAAAATAAGTAATGTCTATATTTTATAAAGAAACACAACCATGAATTGGTGAAACCTTCATAAAAGTCTCTTATTAAATCAAACCGCATTGTTTGTATGGGTACAACGACAGAAGCTACTATAATGAGACGAGCCAAAATCCAACCATCCTAAATGATGTCATACTTCACTGACCAAGCTAGTGGATTCGAAAAGGTAGGCTTCACAAAGAATAATCTTGTAAATAAGTGTTTTGTAGAATCAATAAAGGTGAATGTATGTGGTAATGCAAATGCTTCATTACTATACTTTTAGGCCAAAGCAAATTCAAATCTTGGTTTTTGCAGGAGATACACTATTGATGATGAGAACTGGCTTGAAAATATTTTTTGGGTAGACCCAAATAGTCGGCCAGATTATGCAAACTTTAGAGATATTATTGTATTTGATACAACATTGAAGAAGAATGGATACGATCTCCCTCTATTGGTGTTTGTGGTAATTAATAATCACTATCAAACTATTGTTTTTGGATTTGCAATTCTATCAAATGAAAGGAAAGAGACTTTTGTTTAGGTTTTAAATGAGTTCTTATGTTGCATGAGTAATAAAAGGCCCATTTCAATTTTTACTAATAGGGACAAGGCAATGCATAATTGTTAACAGATTTCCATGCAAGTGTACATATTATAAACAAGTAATATAATAATGAATAGAGCATTGTTCCCATAAGGAATTGAACAAAATTTGCTAAGTACTAAAATTAAAACAATATAATCCTATCCAAACAACTAACTAAAGGATTGTAAAGTAAAATCAAAATTAAACTTAAATTAACTAAATTAACAAATCAAATTAAATAGGGTTTACTTAATCAATTAGAAAGGCATATGATTACATTTCCCTTAGCACTTCATTCAAACCTATTTTACCCTCTTAATTTTGATTAATGATAATGAGTTATTAACCTAGAGTTCTAATTTATTTATAAATATCTTTCAATGGCCTTATAAAAATATTCTTCTAACCATTTTATTATATTCCTATGCAAATTGAATTAAAAGAAACTCTAATTTGGTTACATGTGGCATGCTCCTATATTCTTATCTAACATGTAAATCAATTTATCCAAATAAATGAATATGAAATATATGTCATTCAATCTAAGTATAAACATAAAATTCCCTTTTCCAAGTTCATTAAGGTTACTAAATCAATCTAATTACTGGCCAATCAATTAAAAGCATTAAAAAAAAGATTGATCAAATAACTTAAATATCATTAAATCAAGAAAAGATAATAAAATAATCTAGATTATATGTTGAGTTCCACTGTAACCTCAAAAAAATAGACTTAGTTCATATTAATTAAATAAAACACAAAACACAAGAGTTTCACCATCATAAACATTACAACAAACATTAAAGATTGAAGGAAAGAAAAAAACTAAAAGTTGTCGAGTCTTGGTCTTTAAGCTTCTCCGATCCTTCTTCTAAGTCTTGATGGCTTCTCTCCTCTTCAGAGAACTAAAGAAAAATAAAACTATATAGTATCTAAGATATGTCTAAGTCTAATACTAAGAGCCCTATACATAGGCAAAATCCTAGAGTAGAGAGACTTGGTTTTCAGGTAGCTTGAATAGATTATTTTTGAAAATTGTCAAACTTAATTACTTTGCTTCATTGAGTCCACATTACTTCTTGATTAAGTTATTGCACATCTGAAAACTCCTTCAAATTTTGACTTAAAAAAATATGAAACACATTTAAATAACTAAGTAATTTATATAAGGAAAGTAAATAATTTTAAAAACTAGAAAAAATAAATAGAATCTAAATAAAAATCTCTAAGACTTAGCTAATTTAATCCACATAATAAGACTAAATAAATCTATTTTATAGATTTATCAGTAATGCACTGAAAGTTGTTATACTTAAAGCTAATCATAGGCTTTGCTATGGCACATTCTGAGGAATGTTACCTCAAACCTCCACAACATTGAAATTGTAAAGGGATTTAAAAAATATATGAATTCTTGGTGGTGCAAAGAAGAATTTTATTCTAAGTGGATAAATCTGGTATGTAGATTTAATTTTGAAGGCAATAGTTGGATGAATGAGAAATATGATACAAGGTTTATGTAGGCTCAAGTGTTTTTTATAGGTAAGTTTTTTGGAGGTACAAAAACAACCTCTTATTATGAAAGATGCAACTCATATTTGATGAGATATATAAAGAAAAATAAAACCTTACTTAAATTCCTCCATTTAATCGAATTTCAAATATGCGTAGATTGGAGCTAAAGGTAGACATTTACTCTAGGGCAACTAAACTTATTCCTTTGAGTAATATGCTATTGATAGAAAACATGCTAGACAAGTTTTCACTTGTAATTCATTTGAAAGGCTTAAGAAATAACTTAGGCATCAAGATGTTTACATAAGAAAAAGAAAGATAGAATAGGAGAATAAGAATACAAAAGTATATATGCTGATACAGTATTTGTGCCCTTCAAAAGAGACAAGAGTCATATAATAAAGTAAACCAAAGCATCAAGTGGTCTTCTCTAATGTTCGATCTGACGGCATTCCTTGTAGGCATATAATTTTCATTTTGAAAAATGAGCGTTTGATGTATATTCTAGAGAGCTATATCATGCGTTGTTGGACTACTAATGCCAGAGATGATATCGTGACAACTATTAATTCACAATTTGATAAAGATACATTGGAGAGATTGAGACATTCATCATTAGTGGCAGTGTTTAATCGGTTATGCTATTTGGCATCAAAGCGCAAAAAAGGCTTAGAGGTCGCAAGGATTGCTTTGGCTAACTTGACTGTTACGGCGAAAGAGATTCTAATGCAAGGTTAAAATTTTTTAAGAAGGAAGAAGATTCATCATTGTAGGAACCTCAAAAGAGGTCTAGCCAGAATATTAAGAAAGATGAATAAAAGAAAAGAAGAAATTATGCCTGTTCACAAAGTGGGTTGTTTGGACATAATAATCATACATGTAATATTATCAAACCTGTAGGAAGTAAAGCTGGAATAATCTCCAAAGACAGTGACAGTAATTACAATTCATTAGACGATGAACTTTGTGAGAATGGACATTTTTAGGCAAATATTAATTTTGATGAGGTGCATAGTCATTTGATAGAATATTTATATGATAAACATGAACTTTGTATTAGTTTTAACTTAATGGCTACATCTACAAGAAGAACTACATGGAGAATCAACATTTGGTAAAACAACTAAAAATGCAGATGCATGCATGGTAGGTGTTACAAGTTATATTATTACAAGAAAGTCAAAGTATAATAAAATTCTCATATGCACTCTCATTTTACTCTCACAGGTTGCGGGTATTGCATATGAAACAAGCAAACACTTGGCCTTTTCAATCCCCATAGATTTGGAAATATCATTTTATTTTTTTTAAAAAAATTCAAAACAAGCACACTTTTAAACATAATGAACTATTGTAAATCAAAAAAACTATATTTGTTTTCTTCCTAGTTAGAGTTTGAGTTATACAAGTGAAAAAAGTTAAAAACTAAATTCCTATAAGAATTATGAGGAAAATTTTAGATTTCAACACCTATTTCTTCAATAAAACAAATTCCATGGATAATAACATCATTTGCATATAAACATTCTTTAATTCCTTTTGTAATTTATTTTTCTATTCAAGTATTTCTACAATGACCGCATCAATAGAAATTTGGTCGAAGGCATCATGTTCTCTTCTTAAGTTCGTTAATTGCTAAAAAATATCTTTCTTTGTTTATCAACTCTAATATTAGTTCATTTAAATGAGCTATGTGTTTCGGATCATGCCATGCATAAATTGAACACTTGCCTTCCTGAAAAACATTAGGAAATGGACATAAATTAACAACCTTTCAAATATGTTACTTGTACATTATAAGTACATCAAAACAAAAATGGAGAAGCTACTTACTTAGTATTAAGCATAACAAAAAAAGTCTCATTTATGGATTCAAGGTCATCCATTCAACCTATCTTGGTGCTTTTAAGTTACAGTAGCAATAGATTGGGTCTCCTTCATGATTTCATTCAATATTTGGTGGAGTTGAAACCAATTGATAGGGGGAGGAATAATTTGAGAAAGTAGCCATGATAAATAATAAATAACAAATCAAAATTTGACCATCTTATCCTTTAAAAAGTGCTCTATTAGGAAAAAAGGCTTAACGTTCTCCATTTATGAGTGGACTTAATGTTTTTATTTTCATGTAACTTTTAAACTATGTGCCACAACTAGGTTTCCAAGTTTTAAGGTGAGAAAAGTTTGATCCTTAAGGGAGGCAAACAAATAAAATTTAAATAATATTCAAATTAGAATTTAGGTTTTTAAAATTTCATGTTGCATGCTTAGACCTCGCATCTAAAGTATGGCTCTTTATAGTAAATAGCATGGCGGATATCCTAAGAGCTGTGGCAGTAACGGTATTTCTATCTTATATTGGTATTACAAAGCTATGGCGTAAGATCAGCGTGCCCAGCATTTAACTATTGCTCTTGAAACAACATGGAGGATATCATACAAGCCGTGACATTATCTCTTTAAAGCATTAACTGCCTTGTTGCTTATGGTGTTGTCATATGGCATTAAACACCATGCTATTTATGTGTGAGGGTGAAGCGTTTATTAGATAGTTGTAGAAAAAATTTAACAAAAAATCAATTTGGATTGCTAGTTAATTAAACCCCGCTTTTACAACCATATAATTATTAAGTTTAAAAAAATTAAACAGAACAATTTAAACTAAACTATTCCACTAAACAAAAAAAATAGCCACTAATTTTATATTTTATTCTGATCCTCCAAATAGGGATTGACCTTTAGATACTTTGTTATAGTTTCACTGAGTAGGAGTCCCTATAAATATCTTCTTAAATATCTTTTTTCACCTAATACTGAGTCTGATTTGAACTTGAAAAATTATGCAGTAGGTGATATCCATATTTTTCGAGGGTTATTGGTGACTTTTGCATATGAATCATCGATAATCAATATGTTATGCATATTAAAAGTAAGGAATTTCTCTCCCATTACAGTCAGTTTCTTCCTAAACAGAGGCTTTTGACCACTAAAGTTTTAATTCAGTTTCGTATTGATTGATTCTAACAAAATACGCACACCCCAACATGTTCCCCTAATAGCTTATTCATAAAAGGATCCAAGTTCTTTTTCATTCTAGATGACCAAATGCCAACCTCAAAGTTTTGGAAACAAAACTAAAGGAATTCCTTGGCATGCAACCTTAAAAATTCTTTTTTTTTTTTTTTTGTGTTTAGGGCCTTCTACCACCAAATCTGACTTTGGTTCCTAACTTTACCCCTCTTGTCCACCACATTTGTTATTAATCTATTAATATTAAGTTCTAGTAGCTTTTTTTCCATTTTTTTCTGTTTTGATGTGGCTAGTTTATTTCCCTCTACTTAAAGCAGTTGACAATTATCATTAAACTCACTTTTAGGTTCAATTCGGAGGTATCAGGGCTTACTTTTAGATAGCACTTGACAATTATTATTCAACTTATTTTCAGGTTCAACTTTAACTTCAAGGTGTTGCAGCTTACTTCCAGCATCATTCAACTCATTTGAAGGTTCAACTTTAAAGTGTTAGGGCTCACTTCTAAATGATAGTTGACAATCATTCAACTCATTTTCAGGTTCAACTTTGACATGTTAGGGCTTACTTTCAGGTGGTATTTGACTATTAAAATCATTTATAATACCAAATAACATGATAGAAGAACACTTCCCTACTGATGTTCTGTTGTTCTTCCAATGTTTGATTAAAGCTTGATTTGACTATGTGAAGGATGTTTCCAATTTTATTTGACAACTCTTCTAATCCCACCTTTACTTTAGTTACCCAATGCTCTAGCCTCACTAATTGTAACTCATATAGCTGTTCTATTTTTGCTTCTTCTGGTTGGTAGGTTTCACTCTGCATCAGTACATCTTACTGGGTTTAACCACTATATTCATCATTATCAGCTACTATAAGTTCTTTGAAGAAGCTCTTACTTAGATGCTAAGAAATAACCATAGCAGGATTCATTATTTCTTCATCAGCACCCATTTAACCCTGACTCTCCTATAAAACTCTATTACCAAAGAAAGAAACCATATCCACATTGTTTAGACTACATGTTAACTTCTTTTTGTAATTTGTCGGCCAATATTGATAGGTTCGCAATTCATGATATAGTAAACCATGATGCAATGATCTTTTGAAGGATCACTGTAATGATTGGTTAAAATTAATTAGAGCAAACAAATTATAACTGAACCTAGGCTTTTCTACTGAAAGAATTTTTTTAAGTGGGAAGGATTTCTTGTTGGAGTTCTCATACCCAGACTTGCATAATTGATCAGCAATAACTTTAACATCGATGGTTTCATCCATCATTCAAGCATAGGTATCAATTTTTTATGCTGTAATACCAAAAATATTAATTAATGATTCTCTCACCAAACTCAACCTTTCTACTCTGGCATAAGAGATGCCTTCATCGCTTATTTGAGATGTATTTACATAGAACTCCCTAACCATTTCCATGGCCACTAGGCATGAATGCTTTATGAATTTTTCCCATTCTAATTGCTTTATTATTTTTAAATAATAAGCATTCAAAATTTGGAACTCAAACCCTTTCTCCAACATAATGTGTTCTGTATGCTTTCTCAATATTTTATTGTAATAAGCTTTGGCCTTCTTATTTACAAATCTTTTCCTAACACAAATTGGGGAAGGTGATGAAGTCTCTGTACCATTGTGTGTTGCAATTTTCTACATTCTTGATGGGCCATGACCTTACGATTGTCGTAGTTTCCTCTTTAGGGCTATTTAAGGCTTTACAAATGATTTTAAACTATGGTTTCACTAATTTTCCTAAACCAAATTTATGCTAAAATAGATGATTTAAGAGCAAAATTACAATGCATGGGATGGAGATTTGTTTTGAAACCTAGAGCTTTGATTTTACTTTTACAGATTTTAAAACTTGATGTTAAAGTTGGTGAAGGTAAAATGACTTATTATTCCATGTTAGGGCAAAGGCAAAAGGGTCTAGGGTAAAGGCAAAAGGATCTAGGGTAAAAAAAGAGTCACAACGTGATTTAATTATCATGATGAAACCCTAATCAATCAAAACAACTGACCTCTTTGTGTTTTAACATGTATAGTTAGGATGACATTAGTAACCACACTTTTTACTTTATTAATCGCTTAAATTATAATTATTTTATATGGGGTTCCCATAACATGATAGCATATTGCCATGACAACTATTAGTCTATTATTTTTTATAAATAATTAGTCAATTGTATTTCTAAATATATTAATTACATAAACATCACACTGTTATCTTTGTGCCGCAGCATGTATACCCTTTCGACCCTATTAATTACAAAAACATCACGCTATTTGTTTACTACCATGGTGTGTTAACCCTGGTTACACCATTTGTATAAGGAATTCTCCTTTAATGTCGCATCTATTATCCTCCACTAGGGCAATCTGTATTTGAACATATTTAAATTATCACTCAATAGTGAAGATATAATTGATAGTTTATCTATAGTTATGGGGAAGTGTAGCAATCATATCGACACAAATATGAATAATGCATACTAGAGATATATTGGCAGTTTACTAATACAAATTAATGATGGCGTAAATAAAGAAGGTTGACGATTGTTTCTAATTTATTATGGCATAAATGGAAAATTATTCTTTATATCTTACAGACTGTCTATAAATCATCGTCTCCTGAACCTTTTTCATACTACAGTAAACCTATGTTCAATTTCACTCCCACTACAAGAAATTTCAAAGGGTCTCCCTAGACTTCGAACACTGTCTTCCCAAATCCCTTTTTTAACGGTCAAAATAGGTAAATAATACTAAAACCTTATTCTGTATATCGTAATCATTATTCTTTTTAATGGATGTTTACAGCAAATTAATTTTCCTATGTTTATGGGATCTTTGAAAATCGACTTCAAAGGCTTACTGCGGAACATTACTATGGCCAAGGGATTTCAAAATCCCATGTACGAGTTCCTCACCAATGTTGAGGATCGATTTTAGGCTATCATCACCATTAATCCAGTTGAAGGCAATCAAGATTTGCAACCAATAGTTATTGAGGAAAGCTTTAGGGTAGACCAAGAAGAAGTCAAAAGGAATTCTATATGGCAGATGATAGACCACATGTACACTAAATTTGGGGTGGAGATCTATGACTACAACACCTTAAACATGGAAACCTAGAAAAAGATGTATCAAGAGTAGATGTTTTTCATCGAGCAAGTCATGTAAACCTTGAGGCATTATGAATGAGCACACATGGACCTACATGACAGATATATAGCAGAGATGAATGGGGGAATGGAATCTTAAAGGAATTTGAGAGAAAAGGTGTTTGTTGGCTGAGATAGTGTCGTTTAGTTTAGGTTTCTTCTTGGTGGTGATGGTCCAGGTTTTTGTTATTGTTCATGAAAGTTGATGGTTTTTTATGTATATGTTGATGCATGATTAATGTTGATTTATGTTCATGGGTTTTAATGTTTTACATTGTTAGCTAATTTTTATTTTAATGTTTGCAGACACCTTATTTTGTCTAGACCAGTTTTTAGTATCCTAGGAGTTACGTAAAAGATGACAAAATGAAAAAATAGAAAAAAAGCTTGAGGACAATCGCTGGGTGACGTGTCACCCGGTGAAAAAGCTTTAGGAAAGTTCTAAAATACCTGTGGGCCCTATTAAAGAAAATATAAAAATGAGGCATCAAAGGCTACTTTTCATGGTGTCACTAAGGTTTTACACAAATCAATTTCCCATTATTTGTGACCAAGCTAAGGTAATCAGGAAGCCACAGGTGCTTACAAGTTATATTAGGGTGCAAATATTGATACGAGGCTTTTACGGTGCGAAAAACTTGAATTTTCACATTTAGTATCGATACCCAAGGTGCGGTATCGATACCTGGCATGTTTGTATCAATACAGACCTTGGCAACAGCTAAAGTTATGATTTTTGGCAAAATGTATCGATACATAAGCATTAGTGTCGATACAAATCCGTGGAGTATCGATATTGGCCTCTAAGTCTCGAGACTAGAAATATTTTTTTGCTCTTAGTATCGATACACAACTCATTGTATTGATATTTAGGAGTAAAATGTACCTTGTGTATCGATACAACATGTTCTGTATCGATACACCAAGGCATTTTTACCTCGTTTGAGCCCTTTTTCAGCCTTCGAAAACCCGATTTAAACATGTTTTGCACCAAGGAACTATCACATAATATTGTAAACATCAACTATGGGTTCATTAATGGATTCTACAAATTTTTAGAGTCCAAACAATTAATGACAAAGGTCACTTTCATAAAATATATGGGTGTAAGAAGATGAAAGGCATATCTCCAGCTTACAGGCTTTCATAACCTTTTTGCCTCCTTGCTCCGCATGGCAAAACCAATACGAAGAGAGTCAACTAAACATGGCAGCTGGAGATATGCCCTGGTGCAGAAGAAAAAATAAAAAATACCCTTTGCATTATCTTCTCAAAGAAGGGGTTGAACCAAGAAAAATAAAACTAGCTATCTAAAAAAAAACTCTCTCAGCGATCAAAAAAAAGCTCTCCAGCAATCTCAGAAAACACTTCAACCATCCTCACAAATCTTCCAGTAACTTTAACTCTAAAAGCTCACCAAAACACTACTCCATTACCTTTCACACTCAACCAACCTTTATTTCCATAGCTCTCTAAAACCACTACTAGAACACCTTCAAAAACTCAACCTTTCACACATCTTCATCCTGAAAACATCCCATCAACAACCATACTACCAGAAAGCTTTTCCCTTTCACTCTTTTCTTGCTAAACAATAGCAAAAAGAGGGAAGGAACTGAGCTTAAAGTAACTGCCTTAAAGAATGAGGAAACTTTAAGCCTTTGCTAGTATATTTTTATTTCATTCCGTATATTTTCTGTTTTGATCATCCATTTTCTTTTAGTGAGCCCTTCATGCTATCATAACCCTCCTAGTACTCTCATGCATCTTTGTGTTCTAGGATCTTGATGACCATCTCGACACCTTGATGTTGTGGGATATATAAACTCACCATGCTAAATTTTCATCATTACAGAGCCTCTGTTCATGCGTCTTTTGCCATGTTTCTTCCATATTCACATATCCATTACATACTTAAGTGGTCACCTTGACATGTCTTAGGTATGGTTAAACATTTTCTTGTGTTTTAAGGAGTCTCATGGAATAAAAATCCTTCCTTGACAATTCCAGCATCCATCCCCTTGTTCAAACATGTTCATATCATCTCCATGCACCCTATTGATCATCTTCTTACATCTATGTCATCCATTTCCATGTCAAAATGTCATCTTTGCTTGTTTGCATCTTTAATCCATGTTTATCTTTGTATGTGCTGTATTTTGTTCATGATACTCCATTAAAATGCTTGCTTGTCTTTTACAAACCGATTTTTTGAAATCCCCAAGTTAAGTTCATGCTACCTCCAATAAATGAAGAATAGCATGGACTTAATGCTTTTATCAACTTGGTTTCCCAATCTCTTGGGGGTAAATCAACATTTCAGCTCCGGATTTCATGGTGAAATATGTTTATTTAAAAAAAAAAGAAATCATTTTTAGTATTAAACCTTAATCTTGAGTCTCATGTTCATTTTGGTGACATGATCAACGGGTTGTTTCATCATCCCAAACTACCTCAGGATTATGGAATGAACTTGTGAAGCCCGTGTTACTTTCTGTCGCGGACATTCGGACATCCTAGGCCTAAGTCTATCTTCAAAAAGAGCTGAAATATCGAATGATCCCCCTAATTTTGCTCTGATAGCACTATAGTCCAAATTTCAATTGTTTTTTAGCCATAAAATATTTCATTTGATTTTTCTAATATTTTTTCTTTAAAGGGCATCGAATTACCTGTCTAAAGGTGTCTTATTTACCCTCAGATCATCCCAGACGTGGGAGTTATGATTTTTCAAACCTTTGCTATCCAAAACCCTTAGAACCAAGCATGCAACATTCTATTTGGCCCATTTCGGCCCATCAGATGATTTTTACAAAATTTTTTGATATTTTTCCCAAAAATTTGATAAAATTCTCTTTCCAAAAAGGTATTACTTATGATTTGACGATCCTGGATAAACTTAAAATGATTTTTCGAAATCCATCATACCCTGTTAATTATACATGCTATCAGTGCTGAGACGAACCTAACTTCAAAAATTAATTCTGCCTAGAAAGTGATTTTCTAGAATTTTTAAAATATTTTTATATTAAACCTTATCGAATTACCTTTTCAATTGTACCTCATTTACCCTCTGGAATCTTTGGATGCACCTGAACAAAATCTAAAAATGGAGATGACATGATGTTGTCCCCTATTTTCAACCTAATTTTTGAATCCTCTTTTATCGAGACGTTCAGATGTCTCGAAAATGTGCCCAGTTGATTCCCCCACAACATCAATCCCTTTTGACTCAGATCAAGATCAAAATATAAAAAATAGGATTTCATATTAAAATGTTGCTAATGGAGATCATCCAACTTTATTACTTTAAACGGGATACTCCAACCCCATTTTTAATTACAAAATTCAAATTTTCTCTTTGATCCAAAATGTTTTCCTATCTTTAAGGATACTCCAACCCCACTACTCTAAAGGGATACTCTAACTTTTTTTTTTAAATATAATAAAAAAAATTTCTTTATTCTTAACTATTTTTATAACTCTATTTTAGGGGGCACTCTAACCTCACTTCTTCGAGGGGATACTCCAACCTCGTTTTTCCCTCAGAAACTTAAAATTTTCTCTGTTTTGAATACCTCAAACCTTTTTTGATAAAAGTCATCTTTGTTCTTCAAATTACCACTGACTCCATATCAGTCTCTAAAATTGTTATCTTAATTATTCTTTAATAATCGTAGGCGATTATGGGATACACTTCATCATCCCCCCTTTTTACGTTCTTTTGTTTAAGATTGCTTGTTTATGATATTATTATATTTCTTATTTTTTATTTCACTAACTTGTTTTCTTTTGTCGTGTTATTGTGCATTCATATTTAAATTTCATTTTATAACAAAATTTACGAAACGATGTCTCATGTTGGTATCTCTCCAGTGTCTAATATGAAACATCTAATTTTTAAAATCTAATCCAGATATTGTTTTCATAAAGAAAGATCCCTATGTTCCTCACATCTCTGAGGTGCATAGGTGATCTAATTTTCCTTAATAAAAAACCCCGACTTTACATTTTCCAAAACTTCATGCATTAAAGAGGATAATATCTAAATAGAGATCAAATGGAACCAATTTATCCGAGACCAAAGTGAGATATAATTAGTAGGTACTGATTTTGGGCGTCCTAGGATGCTAGTCTTTCCCTGTGCGTAACCAACTCTCGAGCCCAACCAACGAATCTCTAGACTTTGTAGACCTTGAAATCATATTTTGAGTTTCATAACTCATCGTATTGTTTTCAATAGGAATCCGATCTTGCCTAGCCTAAAATGATCGATGGCGACTCTAAGTTTACGACCACTTCGTGGTGGCTATCCGGGTCTAATTGGATGAGCGACTCATCCAACAATCCCTATCCCTTTCATACAATCATGCCTAATCCAAATCCCAATCAAAGGATAGCTCAAAGGCCCGATCATAATAAACCATGATTTATTTTTAAGTCGAGCACGTCATTCATTTCAGATTGTTCGAAGTTTTAAAGGTTAGGCACATGGCGACAATGTTGTTTTAAAGCTGCAAAATCATGCTCATATATCATCTGCAATCTAACATAATATTAACTATATGAAGCTAAATTACTATTATGATGTAAAAAAATTACCAAGTCAACCGGCCTCATGCATACTCATTCTTACCAACTTCTTGTCCATAACAACCATATCCTTTCTTAAACCATTGGAAAGCTATCCCATCAATTGTACATTTGAGGTAATATCTGTTTATTAAGCTTTCCCTTTCTATAGTTGGTTGCATCTATTTTCTCTAATAATCAATAAATAATGGTGACTGTTCTGTTTCACCATTTACACCATCTTATATATATTTCCTTTTGCATGGCATATTGATATTATTCTTTGAGGTTTAAGAACTCCATAAGAGTATACTTAACCTATATATGATCATTTTGATCAATTGGACAACCCTCAACAATTTCAACTACAATTACTGTTATTATGTATGTTCAACTTTATCAATTGGACAATTGTTAAATAATTTAAAGTAGAATAATTAGTATAACTAGATATACAAGTTGATCAATTGGACTAACCTAAACCAATCTCAATGTTGAATTAGTGCAAGTAAATTTAGAATTTGTTCAATTAGATAAGCTTGAACCAAATTTCGATTCCAACAACGATAACTAAATGTATAATTCGATCAACTAGACTACCCTAAATCCCATTTTAAAGTAGAATTTGTGTAAGTAAATTTAGAATTTGATCAATTTGACAACCCAACCTTGTTATCTTCACCATTTACTAACAAACAATTTCTTAAACTGATGCGCTGACGTTAGAATTATTGGGTTTTATCTTCACCATCTATTAACAAACAAGCACACTGAATTAGAAATGTTGTGGCTTTGTCTCCAACATTTACTAACAAACTATTTCCTAAGTCAATGCATACAAATGCTACGATGTTCATTCCATTTATAATACAAAACAAAAAAGCCATGCTTGAATCATGAATGTTGTAGCATTTATTGTCTCATTTATGGCATTTATTTGTTTAATAAATTGTAATAATTTCTATTATCATTTCAATTATCAGCAATAAATATATAAGTGACATTTCTATTAACCGCAATAGATATATATAAGTTTTGATGTTTAAAACTCTAGACATGAATTATGGGGCAAATATATGGAATCATAGGTTATAGATGATTCAAACATTTAACTCTTTTGGCTCAGTCAATTCACAAACACAGTTATCCATAATTCTCAGTTGATTATCTATAATAAATTTCTTCATCCTGCCTAGTAGAGCCTTGGTGTGGTCATTGCATTTATAATTGACATGACATTCTCTTAACTAAGAGAACTAATGATGTAGGATAGGGCAATTATTACTTACAAGAAAAATCTCTAGGAACATGTTGCAATTCGATTATTAATTAGTATAACTACTTTTTATTTGATGTTTAAACTATTAATAAAAAATCCCTACCATACATTACCAAAAGGAAAGGTGGATTCACTGTTGATGAGTCCATGGTGCATTCAAACTTTGGCCTCATTCTTTTAAACTCTTTTGTCTCGAGGTCAATAATCTCAGGTTTAGTTTTAACTATTGATAGGCTAGCTTCATCTCTTGCCTTTGTTGTTTTTGCTTTTCAAGGGATTAGGCTTCAAGATAAATAAAGAATAAGTAATAGCTAGAGATTTTTTTTGGGTTAAGAATTGCATATTAAATGTAAAAAATACGATAAAGTCTTACGATTTCTTGCTAATAATTGCCCAGTTATCTTACTAACCCATTTTTTTGAAAACTAATACTTCAAATCTTTCCTTGAGATCATAGTAAAATAAGATAAAATCTTTTGGTTACATGTTATTTTTGTTCATGAATCTTTTTTAGCCGTCAATGAAGCATAACCTAATTTCTTTTTTAATAATCATCATATGTTGCGATGACCCTTGAAGACTTTTGAATTCAACAACTGCAGGTATGTTGAAATTTTACATTTATTGAATAATAAAGTATACTGGTATTCTTTATGATATTATTTGTATTATAATTAAAAATTATATACAAGCTT
>JBBYHL010457708.1:1839-15171 GCA_038381835.1 Adansonia madagascariensis | reverse complement strand
CAAAGCAAAAGAAGGCACAGCTGGAAAATAAGGAAAAAAAGCTGGTTTTAATTATATGTAATAAGGGTAAAACAGTAGATTTATAGTAAAATATTAAAAATATATAATAAATAAAAAAATCAATTCAGCTCGTAGACTATTTGAATCAAGTATTAAGTTGCTCGAGCTAAACTCACTTGATAAATTGAGCTTAGGCTCGATTCGATAATGATTGAATCAAATTCAAACTTTTTTTTTAAATCGAACTTTAATAATTTATGAGCATAAATTTCTCATTTACTTCACTAGTTTTAGATGCCTCCCCTTATACTATATGGTGTTTTCAACAAATGATTGGTTGAAATGCTATAAACTGGGGACCAAGTAATCACCCCATGGGCTAACTAAAGTAAAGGCTCAATGATATCCTTCCCCAAATTTAATTATGCCATGAAAATGTCTCAAAAAAATGCTATCATCGTAGCTAGGTAGGCCTTGAAAAATATTAAGTTATAAAAATGGATCCAACTCAATTTAATAAGATAGGCCTAAATAAATTAATTAGATAAGTAAATAAGTTTTATTTTATCTAATATACATTTTTTTATAAGTTTTAGTCATTCATTAAAAAATTTTTGACTCTATATAATTAAATAAAATAGATTCAAATAAATTAATTAAATAATCATATGAGATTTATTTTATTCAATATATATTTTTTTATAAAACTTGATCCTAAATTAAATAATTTATAATCTTATTTTAGCTAAGAATAACGTGATTGCATCCAAGTTTATACATTCAACTTTGATTATGCCTCAAAATGCTTGAAAAGCTCGTATAAAATTAAATGTCTAAAAAAATTATTAATGCATTAATAAAAAATTAAAAAGTAAATGATTCGGGTAGTGTTAACACATCAAAATCATAACATACAAATAAAATTGATCGTAGAAAGCATACCTGATATAATCGTTCAGTTTTTTTTTGTGTTTAATTAACTCTTCCCTTAACCCACCAACACAAATATACAGATATCTATCTATATATATATATATATATATATATATATATATATATAATATAAAACATACCTTTTCCATATTGCAGATAAGCTTGATTGGAGTATAACTTCTAATAATGAATAATGGTTTTATCCTTGGAACCCATAATTTGTATGCAAAATGAGCCCAAACCAAGACTACCACCTTGTCCTTTATTCAAATTTCGATAATTTTTTTTATTAATCACATCTCAATCCCAATCGAAATCCCTTTTCCATTATTTTGAAAGGAAATCTTCCATAACTTGTCTTGTTTTGTTTAGGAAACTGACCATTGTTCTAGCACACTGATTCCATAGAATTCTTGCACAGTACAACATGCAAGGCCTGGGGCATCCGACTCTTTGCTGCTTGCATATCAATGTATGCCCTACTATACTCCATCTTAGTCGGATCCTTCTAAACTCTACCAATAATTTTTGTTTTAACCCAAGGCACAAATATTCTATGCTACGTTGCGGCCAACATAAAAAATTTCTTTGACTTTGATTATATATATTATTTGATAGTTTTGCCTTTTTTCGGCTTTAAAAATATCCCTTGTTCAACTAGCCACGCCTTAACAGTGCTATTTGCCGAACCCGTAAACACTAAGCTATCGAATCAAGCCACGACAAAATTTACTGCGTTGTTATGTGCATCAATGGATTCCAAGTATTTCGAGTTCGCTAATCGCCATACTTTCATGGTTTTATCCCAAGAACTTGAATATAACAACCCCACTTCTTCATTCAAACTCAAGAATGAAACCGTGTCAAAGTGCTTGATTCGAGAACGCCACGGTTTCTCAGAAGTCCGAACTTCAACGTAGTTCTCAGGTTTAACAGAACTTGAACGTCAATGTGGCTAAGCTTTGGCCTTTGGCACTCAGAATCACAATTTCTTTACAGCAATATTCCTCTCTAAATGTCATTGGTGTCATTGAATACATGTCCATTTTCTTTGGCATTTTGCTCAGGATAAAGTCACTTGCATTATCGATGGTTTTGTCACCGTGACCTTCATTAATTTCTCATAAAATTTTATCAATAAAACTTTAAAATTGTTAATGCAAGGAACCCCAAAAAAAAAAAAAAAAGAAAATTGAAGAAGTCTTCAAGATATGTAGCAACACCAGTTTCTTTAAGGTTTTATTCTCTCCCACAATTAATTTGGTATGCAAAAGAGTTACCCGATATATACACATTGAGGATATAATAAAGTCCAATAATAAATGTTATTTTGCATTGACGATATCAATCCACTAAGTACTAAGTAGTATGTAGCAAAACCATCAAAATTTTATATGGAGTTTCTATGTTGTTTTCAACAAACGTCTTTCAAAAATAAAGTATATATTTATAGACAAATGTCTCTTGATATAGGTACAACTTATCCAATAAGTGTCTATTTGGATGGTCATCTTAATAAATATTTAAGAATCACAACTTTATGATTATTCATAACATAACCATTTATGTTATTTTGAGAATGTTCCTACAGTATAAGGCAAGAAAAACCAAATGAACAGAAGAAAAAGATTAATGAAGTCTACATATGATCTTCTTGTTATGATAATAAAATTAAGGATAATTATTGTATACACCAATAATAAAACAAAAAAATTTTCACAAGTAAGATTAGGGTGGTAACATGCATCCTATAGAGTATATTTAAAAGAATAAATAATAAATAAATGAGAAATATGTTACCTCACTAACCTTGCTTGTAGAGTTTTCTTTTCTTATTTCATCGTTGGTGTATGGGATAATTATCTTAAAAGTAATTAGTTTTATAAGATGAATACATTTATACATGTAAAAGCTAATAAATTTTATATGGTTTTATAATTTAATATATGATTAATATTTTAATATATTAACTATTAGATTTAGCAATATAACTCTATGTATCATGCACATAAAATTTCGAATCAATTAGATATCTCTATTATATCTATCGAAAATATTATCTTTTTCAATATATATTTAACAATTGAATTTTTAACATCAAACAAATAGTTAGACATGTTTAATTTACTCAAAACTCGACATGTATGATTTATTTAAATAAAGAATAAAATATGATGGTCAGTATCTATATCATATCTATTAAGAATACTATTTTTTAATATATATTTAATAGCCAAAAGTTTTTGCATGAAATATAGCATCGAATTAAACCAATAGTAATCATATAAGAGATTATGAAAACATGTAAAACTAATTTAGTTTTTATTAATATAAGTGAATTATGGATATAATAGAGATATCGGATCGATTTGAAACTTTATATGCATAACAAGTACAATTATATTGTTAAATCCAATGGTTGGTTTCTTAAAATATGTATCTTATAAAAAGATATGAAAATGTGTAAAATTAATTAAATTTTACACTAGTTTAAATAGATCTTCCTTATATATATATTATGCTAGTGTAAAATTAATTAGTTTATACAATTAATTTAATTTTACACTAGTTTAAATAGATCTTCCTTATATATATATATATATTATGCTAGTGTAAAATTAATTAGTTTATACAATTAATTTTTTTTGCAAACTAGTCATTGGATTTAGTAATGTAACTATATTTGTTGTGACATAAAATTTCGAATCGATTTGATATCTTTATTTTTTGTCTTTTTTGTTTTTTGTTATTACTTTAATTTTGGTTTTCTTTGGTAGTCTCCTTAACTGAGTTGGTCATTCGGTTGGTGACATCAAACTCAATAACTCATTGTGATATAAGTAGACTAGATTATGACACACTCCCTACATAGGTAGATCAGAAAAAAGGTAATAAAAATATTTGATTAGTAGATACTTTTTATAGTAAAATATATAATTACCATAAATTTATGTCATTGCTAATATTTTTTTTAAGTTTTAAGTAATTTAACTAATTAAGTTGGTGTCCTATTAACTCATGATATCAACTTTGTCAACCTTTTGACATACAACTAGAATTTATCATACCCATTTTGTGGGTGAAAAATATATATACTTTAAAAGTTATATAGTTGCACGTGCCCCCAGAACCTTGCGGAGCGGGAAGTGTGCATGACTCAAATACATGAGTGAAATGATAAAAAATTTGGCAAGAAAGTGTTCTCTTGACCGAAACTCCTTCCTTTTGATGTGACAAAGGCAAGAAGGTACGGATTCTTGACTCTTGATCATAGGAAAAGATTGTCGGATAAATCATTCATCTAACTAGTCATGGATAGCCACCACAAAATGGCCAACAATCAAAGTTGCCACTAATCATTTAGGCTAGGTGAGATCGGATGCCTATAAAAATTGACATTTTGATTTATGAAACTCGAAAAAATCGATTTCAAGGTTTGCATAATTCAAAGATTCGATGGTTGGGCTCGGGAGTTGGTTATGCTCGAGAAATATTAGTATCCCCAAGGTGCGTAAAACCAGTACCTTCTAGCCATGCCTTATATCGATTTTGGTTTCCTAGATTTTAACTTGTCATTATTTTGATATAATTCCCTTTTATGCATGAATTTGAATGAAAATGATAAATTCGGGTTTTAAGAAAAATATTAATCCCATATGCATCCTAGAAAGGTAGGAAATGTAGAGATTTCTAACTAAAAATGATCTCTGAATTTAATTTTGAAAACCGAATATTCTATGTCAAGCATTGGAGAGATATCAACATGAAACATTTCTATTCTGATTTGCAAAAACAATTTCCAAATATGAATGCAAAAATGGACACGATGAAGAGAAATGTGTTAATAAGTCACAAGTAAAAAAGATAATATTGCATAAAATAAATCACATGAAAAAAAAAAGAAAATAGAAGGGTTGACCAAAATGTATCTCGTCATTGTCATCCGTTATCTAGAAATAACCAAATCGACAATCTTTAGACGTGTTTTGATCATTGCTTGATTAAGGCATGAAAGACGGGTAAGGTTTTGAAAAATACAAAGAAATTCGAAGAGAGAAAATTTGAGTTTTCATTATTTTTGGAAAGACGAGATTAAAAGACTTAAAATGATAAAGGTTTGATGATTTCTTGACAAAATGACATTTTTGACAACTTTGACAAAATTAGTGATTTTTTTACTTAAAAAAATGGGATTCGATAAAAATAAGAGTGATAAAATTAAAACAATTGCTCGTGCCTTAATTTGAGCCAAAGGGGGCTTGATACATGTTTCTAGACTCGATCTAGGTTGATCAGACTCATTTGGAGGCATCCAAATACCTTGGAGGGGGAATTTCAATTGACTTGGATTAATGTTGAAAACAAGGGACAACATCGTGCTATCATTGTTTCTGATTTTATTCTGGGTAAAATTGAAGGTTCTAGGTGCCAGTGAGGTGCTGTCAGAAAGATAACTTGATAAGGATTAATGTAAAAGTATTCCAAAAATCACCAAAAAATCACTTTCTAAGAGGAAATAATTTTTGAAGTTAGGTCTTTGTCTCACTAACAGCATGAGCTGAGAAAAAGGTGCAATAAACTTTAAAAAATCATTCTCGACTCGTTTGGAATCATTTAATTTCAAACTATACCTCTCCAAAAAGGTAATTACATGAAATTTTTAGAAAAAAATTCAAAAAATCTAGAAAAATCATCCGATGGGCCAAAACAGCCCAAACAAAATGTAAATCACCAATTCTAGGGGTTTAAAACAGCACTGGTTCAAAAAAACTTAACTCTTTTATCCATAATGGTCCTGGGCAAATGAGATGCAATTGGAAAGGTAACTCAATGCCATTTTAGGAAAAAATATGAGAAAATTCAAAAAAATTGTCTAAGGTTTGAATATCATTTTTAAAGTCAAGGTTAAAGTGTTGCCAATGCTAAATAAGGGAAATTTTGGTTTTTTTTGGATTTCCTAGAGCTAGATTTGAATTTCAGGCATTCAAACGTCGGTGAGTAAGAAGATCAGTGATGATGGCTTCATGAGTTCATTTTCACAATCTTGAAGTAGTTTGGGACTATAAAATAGCCTATTAATATTTCACAATTAAAAAACTATTAACACGAGATTAAGGAACAAAAGACTTGAGAAAAATTTAAGACACATTTTTATTTTGAAAATTAGAACATTTGACCTTATTTAACTTAGAATCCAAACATGAAAAGCTTGATTTTTCTCCTGACATTGGAAGACTAATTGAAAGAAAATATTAAATCCATATTAATCCCCACTTATTGAAGGTGACAAGGACTTAACTTGGTGGGTTTTGAAAATAGATTTTGGCACAAGAGCAAGGCATCAAACAAGCATTTTTAATCAAGCAGAACATTTAAGCATGGTAGTCAAATGGTAAAAACATGACAGAACATCAAACAAGACAACGTTTTATCAAAGAAATATATCAAAGATGTAAGAAAGAACATGGATGATGCGTGAACATACTAGAATATGTTAGTGGAGATAGAAGAAATGATATACATAGAAGAAATTGTTTTCATGACATGAACATATGCTGGAAATTTCATGACAGTATAAATATATGATTTTTAGGTAAGAAAAATGCATGAACATACCAAAATAAGTTTATGGGGGCATAGAACATGATATAAGCATAAAGGAAGATGCTTTCATGACATGAAGATAGGTTGGAAAATTTCATGACAACATAATGACATGATTCTAAAACATTAATGCATGACAAAATCATAAACTCATGAACAAGACATCAAAGAAGATGCATAAAACTTATTAGAGGTCGTGGTTACATGAAAGGGGTCACAGCATGTTGTATAACATGAAAAGAGCAACAAAAATAAAGAGATAAGTTGAGAAAATATGCCAACGAGCTAGGAATCCTAGCTCTCTAAGAAGTTCTAGTACCTTTTCTCCAAAAAGATGAGCTTTTTCCAAACAAAGGTGTTGCCTTTTGAACTTTTATTTACTTGCTATGAGTTAGCAACAAGAAAAATAAGCAAAATGGTTTAAGATGGTGTTTTGAAGGATTTTTTAGGGGTAGTATGGGGGACCAAGAAATGAGAATGTTTTGATATTGATAGTGGCTTATGATTCGTAGAGAGAATATGAAGAGTGAATGTGAATTGAAGCCAATGTTCTCTTATAAGGACATGTGAACAATATGATAAAATGCATAAAGCAAGGACATTTTGGGGCTTTGGTGTGTGTGTCTCAAATGAGGATAAGGTACTATAGGAAAAAAATTAGATGCGTAACAAAATTTAAAAAAAAAATTAAATCAAATCGTACTAGTCTTACTATATACAATAAAACCATCATAATCAATATCTTGAGTTGTAGATTTAAAGATGTTGTCCAAAAATTTCTAAATCAATGTGAAAGCTTTAACCAACTAACCTTCTCCATTTTTCTCTAATTTCTAAATGGTAGAGTGTGTAGGCACTCTTTGTCTTGATCAACTTCAGATTCGTATAGCTTGATTCTCCTTCAAGATCACTCTTCTACCAACAGGTTAAAATCAGAAGATGTTGTGATTAGAAACCCTAAGGGTGGTACAAATTTTTTAACCTAAAACCCTAGGCACTACCTTTTATTTATGTCAAGTAACAAGGTGGCCTTATTTTTAATTAATTAAAAATAATTATTTAAAGCCCTTATCATCGCCAGCCTTTGTGTAGGAATATCCCAAAATTCAAGGGAGCCCTAATGTAGCCATACATTATTTTGGCTCAATTTTATTTTAAGGAGTTTAGTTTGTTTAATCTGAATACTAATTAATTCTGATTAAATCGTTAATCTTATTTAGCCTGATAATTTTTCATAACTTTAATTCTAATTTGAAATAAAATCATGGCAATTGTATTTGAATAGAATAATTATGTACTAATTATCAAAATAAAGTTAACTATAGTAAAATAACTAACTTAATCACAAATTAAAAATAACTTAATTTATTTAGAATATTATTCATATTTAATTTATAAATAAATATTTAAACAAGACTTAATAGATGTTAAATTAATTATATAAATAATTAATTTTTCATATCTATTTAATCTAAATTAATTTCTAGATTCATTAAAAAAAATAAATATAATTAATTTAAATTACTAATTCTTGCCTAAATAAATATTTAATCAAGTTAAATATATATTCTAAATAAATAACACCAAAAATTAATCTTTTACTTATTTACAAAAGCAAACGCCTATACCCCTAAAAGGAATGTTGCAGCACTTTAGCATGTTAAGAATTATCCGACTTCGGGTTTCTCGATCAATAACCATCCGTTAAGGAATTATGTTGAGCTAGTGGACGGACCAATTGGACATATATAATTAGGCTCCAATAATCTATATATTAATTATTCGGTATAATCTATGTATTAATTCCAATAATTAATCATATAATTATTAATCTCAGAGTCATACCACTAAAGACTTGAAACTGTACTCATAATTACATATCGTATTATGTAAGCTTTATAAATAGTCTTTTAGTTCTATGACCTTGTCATATGTGTAACACCCTCATATGATATAAGTGATTAAGTTAAGGTTAAAATATGTTTTATCTACTTCATCACCTTATCTTAAAGTTCTATTATACTCTTTATGTGAAAATGATTGTTCACCACATGTGAACAATTTATCATTTGACATACAAATGATCAAAGCCTGTCCATTTTCATTATCCCATATAATGCCTTTTAAGATTTATATACCCAACAAACCAGTCTAGTAGTTTATTGCTTTAGACGCTTTAGCCTTTGGAACGTCACAGTATATAAGTTATACAAATGAAGTCAATTACTTACTCAAGATTAAGTTAATTACAAGATGAACATCAAAAGTGAATTAATCCAAGTATACGAACTTATAAATGGATTAATTGCACTTTAGTCCAATCCAATATATCACCATGTCTCTACTCAGGAGTCAACCCATTTTAGATGGCCAAGATAAGCCATCTCCCCAATTAGATTTAAATGACATAATAGTCTTACATGGGCTAATTGTTCACATGAACCTCATAGACGACGGACTATTAATTTAGACTATTTACCTTAGAATGTTGTCTTCCCACATATAAAGTCCATTATATGCAACATTCTAATGGTATAAACATAAGGAGTTAATAAGCCATATTTGCTTACATTTATTTTGACATGTAAATTAAATGATGGTATAGGAATGGTATAATGAACCTCAACTATATAAATATGTACAATCAGTTTAAACCAATGAAATACATCAAAATGTTTTTCATCTTGAGGACATTCCTAACAGGTACTATGCTTGGTTGTCTCTTAATTCCATTAGTTTGCTCAGCAAAAATAGTGGATCTAAGCCATTTTATGCAGCTAAGCCATGAGAAAGATTAAGACTACCCATAAAATATGAGTTAAGTCATGAAAATTCCTTGGTTGTTTGTGCTTCAAAAATTTAATCGATCTAATCACAAGTCCAATACTAAGGCCCAGTATGAAAATTTGGATGATTTTTGGTGCCAAAAATGTGGTTAAATCAAAATTTTAGATTAATGGTGCAAGGGCTAAAAATGCCATAAACTAGACAATTTTGCCCAGATGTATTGATATATGGGCAATTTTTTTTTAGAATGTATTGATACATTCCTCAAATGTATCGACACATTCACTTATGTATTGATACATTTAAGCCAAAAATCATGATTTCGCTATTGCCAAGCCTCATATCGATACAACAAGCTAATATATTAATACATGAAGTAAATGTATCCATACAATGACCTTTTGTATCAGTACAACAAGTAAAATTTGAATTTTTGGTAACGAGGAGTCCCTATATTGGTACACAAGGACCATAAAATGTAAACTTTATGCACCTATCACTCTTTGAACACCTTGCAATAGCTAGAAGTGATGGGGACCTGACTAATGCTTGTTCGAATGACCTTAATGATGCCTCGAATGATGACCTTTGATACCTCAAATGTTGGCCCAAACAAAATGAGGTGTCTACAGTTATCTTTACTATAAATAACACATACTTTGTTAAAAGATTAACAAAAAAAAAATTATTTTAATATATTACAAGTGGGTGGAAAATATATATTTTGAAAAAAACATCAGTAGTTTTTAAAGAATAATGGGTTTGCTTTTGACAAAAAAACAAAATAAAATTATTCTAATAAAGATTAGATATAGTGAAAATGGGTGGTAAAATTATATATTTTCAGAAAAATATATGTGAATATTTTTTCAAGAATAATGGTTAGTTTTTAAGAGAATGATTGATTTTTTATAAATATATTATATGAAGAATTAAAAGACATAACTATATATTTTTTGGTACAAGGAGGCCTCGGCACAAGGATAAGGGAAAGAGTTATAGATATTAGAATTCGAACTCTAAACCTACTAAGTACTATCTTTTAAAGACAGTTGCATAAACTAATTAAACTAAGCTCGAGGTTCAAAAGACAAATATTCTTACTGTATTAATATTTGTGCATTTCATGATTAGTTGGTGTCATTTGACTCATGACATTACGCATAGTCAAGCGTTTTATTATTAGCATAGATTATATGAAAAAATAAAAGACATAAATATCCTTGTTGTATTCATATTTGACTTATAATCTATTGTTTCTTTTGGTACTTTCCTTGACAGAGTTAGTGTCACTTGACTCATAATACCAAATTCAATCAAGAATTTTATTATTCTATATACTAAATATAATCAATGGTGCTGTATCTTTTCACTTAAAATAATAATTAACTATTCAATTTTAAAAAAATTCATCCACTTTCTCACTTGAAAAAATAAAAGACCTACTTTTTTTACTTGAAAATAAACTACCCACCTTTTTTCTTTATAAAATTATTAATAATTTTTAATACATTATCTAACACACATAAAATTAACTACACAAAAGCATACACACTCAACACCTATCTAAAAGGACCAAGATGCCATCTTTGCTTTGGTTGAGGGCATTAAAGGTTACACAACAATTAGAAAAAAAAGAAGAGAGAGGTGTCTAGAATAATGAAAAAGTTTGGAGAGATACAAAAAAAGCAATAGAGTTGAGCAAGAGAGAAAAAATGAAAGTTGAAAAAAAAAAAAAAGAGTGTAGGGCCATTATGAAATAGCTAAAAAATTGAAGTCTCCATTGATCAAAAGGCTAGGTGTGATCAAAACTTATTAAAACTTGTCCATTTAAAATTTTTAATTCACTTCAAAAATATTGATTTCAAAGTCTACATTAAAACCAAATAAGAATAAAGTTGGGCTCGGGAGTCGGTTACACGTGAGGAAGGTTAGCACTCCTATGATGCCCTAAAATCGGTACCTCATAATCATATTTTATCTTCAATTTGATTTTCATGAGTTTTTTTTTTTTATATTTAGACATAATCCCATAAAATTTTTTTTATGACATTGTTTGTTCGGAATATCATAAGAGTTTTCTTTCTAAAAATGATAATATTTAGAAAGGTACTTTTGAATTAAAGAAGTCCCAATCATTCATATGACGAAGGACCCTAAGAACCTTAATCTAAGAATACTGCTTTATTTTAACAAAAGCATATTTAAATATATAATCACATTAATTAACAATTAAACCATAATATACAGAGCAAATAAATCTATAAAATCATGCAATCAAGAATTAATTTAACAAATAAATGAGTTAAATAAAAAAGGACATTGAGGGTATGCATCTCAAACTATTTCGGGTGTTCAAGAAAGTCACCGTGTGGAGTTTGAGACAAGCTTAAATTAAATTATGGTTGAGGCATAAAGTTTTAACATAAAACTGGATAAGCTTCGAAAAATAGGAGAGAGAAGAAAACATTTTTTAGAAATTTTCAAAAGATGGATTGAGAGATAAAATAACTAAAAATTGATTCGAAATTGATAATTGGTTTTAAAAAATATTTTCTAAAGATATTTAAAAAACATGGTGTAATTGAAATCCTAAAGGAATATCTAAGGATTTTTGGCTCGAATCGAATTTAGAAATAACACTAGCCTTCTAACGAGCATTTATGGACCTATAACTCCGCATTCTAATGCCATCTAATTCTTGGGATGGTGCATGAGAGGTTTATTCCGAGGTATTAAAGTACTTTGAAGAATGACAGTATAACAATCATGAATGATGCCTATACATAGAGGTTTAAAGAGGCAATAAATGACCTAAGAATAATGATCCAAGGCCTGTCAAAGTCTCAAATTAAAAAGGGTTTGGAAATTCAAAAATTGCAATGCAAATGCCATTTCCTTAAATCAATTTATTTATACATGCGTTGTTGGATGTTTTCTTCCTAAGTAAAGAGATGTTCGTTCATCACCTTTACGATCTTAGACCAAGAATTAATAATATACATCCGGGCCAATCCATTGGTGCCCAAGTGCTACATGATTAATACGAATGACTCTTCTATACAAAAGGTGATCATATGCCTTCTTTGCGACTCTAAATAAAGGATTAATAGCCATCTCGGGGCCAATTTATTAGAACCTGAGTACTACATAAAAGATGTTCGTATGCCATTTTATGATCTTAGACAATGACCTATTCCGGAGCCAGTCCCTTGGTGCGCAAATACTATGTGACTAATGCAATTAAATCTTAGACCGGCTCTGTACCAAAGCTATACTTATCTTAACTCAAAAATAACTGAGTGTGGGTTAAAATCTGATTAATGCTACCTTAAACCAACCACTAATTTAGGCATTTTTTTAGGTTTAATTTCCCTAAGTTTATGGCGAAAATGATGCAAAAACCATAGGCTAAAATTAGCCCATTTATTGAAATAACCGTGGCCTAATCTTGAGATTTAAATACTCGTTTATCCAAAAATATTTTTAATTATATGTTTTTTAAACAATATTTCATTTTTTATTATATTAAAATACTTTATTTAACTTAGTTACAATTAAATAAACAAGTAAATATAATGCATCAAAATTAAATAAAGAAATAATACCTAAACATAATGAGGGTACTTTTATATATATACACTCATATACATATATATAAAACCAAAGACCCCTCTGTTCACATCAACTTCATAATTAGCTTTACCTCTTTTTTTAATTTATTATTACACTTTACTAACTTCATTAATTGCCTATATTTTAGAACCTAAAAATAAGAGTTTAAAGCTATCCCACTCCTTACCATTCATATTGACTTTATCTCATTCTTTTTTTTAGTTGCATATCCTTTTTAATTGCCTTTTGACTTTAGCTTATACCGATCCTACTCCTCTTTCTATTTGAACTATATTTTATTCTTCCATTCCTACAATCCCTAGGCCACCATGATAACATCTTGGGTTCTTTCATCTAAAGTTCACATTTAAAATACATACATATATATATATA
>JBBYHL010457698.1:0-15171 GCA_038381835.1 Adansonia madagascariensis | reverse complement strand
TAGGTTTTTAAGCTTTTTAATGTAAATTCTTATACAAAATTTTAGTTTTTGCTGTTTTCATTTATTTTTCTTCCTTTCAATGAGCCAAATTTATGCTCATGCTCATGGATTTAATCCATTTTGAAAGGCCAAGTATGATGGCTATGATCAAAGTTTCTTGATTTTATCGTTTTAGTTAATTTTATTTGCAGTATGTTGATTTTCATTGAGATTATTTGTGTTTTTTAGTAGATATATTGTTATTTACATGTATACGTGTTTATATTATTTTTCTTAATATTTTCACACTGATTTATATTGATTTATTCATTACTTATTTATATTTTTATACTTATTTATGCTTGGTAAAAATTATAACCTGTATGTATATTAATATTCACAAAAACATGTGATGAAAAAAATCATTTTTGTTGAAAAACCATGCTGGCCAAAAATGATATGCTCATTGAAGAATTTTCCATGCTTGATTTTATGATATTTTGGACTATTATGTAACATTTGAAACTTGTAGGGACCTAAAAATAATTTTCTCAAATTTGAAGACCTTGTAAAGGTGATTTCGAGCTTGGCAGATTCTCATCTTGATGATTTCATGATGTTTGGATTTTAAAGCTATTTTATAAATATAAAAATTATAGGGACTAAATTGTAAAAATAAAAAAAATGTTTCAAAGCCATCCATGGTTGGCCGATTGCTTGTGGATAATTATGAAAGATGTTTTCATGCTTATTCTAATATGCATGAATGTTTTATGCATTTTCCACCATATTGGGGTCATTTTGTAATTTTAAAAGTTTAAGGACCAATTGTAAAACTTGGAAAAATTGCTCTAAGACCATAAGTAGTTGGTCGAATGCTTATTATAATTTTTTATATAAGTTTCATGATTTTTTGTGATGAATTTTGTGTTTAATTATGTGTTTATTTCGTATAAGGACTAAATTGTAAAATTAGAAAGTTTTAGGAATCGTTTAGAAAAATTTTGCATTTTAGGGTTAATGTGATATTTTTGATATCTTTAAGCTTTCTTCTAGTTTTCTAAAGGGATGTAGAAATTATTAAAATTTTTCATACTCCTCTAGTTTTCTAGTGGGGGTATGAAATGTAATTTTGAAAAATTTAAAAACTTATTAGCAATTTTTGCATTTTAGGTCACTTTTGATGTCCAAGTTACTTATGAAGGGTTTAATTATCATTTCACACCAATGTTAAGTCCTGTCGGTTGCTAGGATAGTTTTAAGTTGAAGGTACACATCAAGGGTATTTTAATAATTTTCTTTAGAACCGAGTCCAATGTGATCACTGGGATACTTATATGTTGAAGGTGTACAGTAGGAATATGTTCTTTTGTTTATAATGTCATCAAGTCCTCTAGGCTAATGGGATATTTTTACATTAAAAGTAAACCTTAAGATATTTTGATAATTTATCCTAGAACCAAGTCCTTTAAGATCCGCAGGATACTTATATTTTGAGGTGCATAATAGTGATAGATTCATCTTTTATAGAGTTATTGAGTCTTTTAAGCTTACCAATTACTTTTACATCAAATGTAGACCTTAAGGACATTTTAGTATTTTATAATACAACCACGTTTAATGTCATCACTAGGATACTTTTATGTCAAAGATATATAGTAGGAATAGGTTTATTTGTCTATAAAGTTATAGTGTTTTTTAGGGTACCAAAATACTTTTATGTCGAAGGTGCACTTTAGGAGTATTTAAATAATTTTTCTAGAACCAAGATACTTTTATATAAACAAATATGAATGTTTGCTGTTCCCAAATGTTGTTTTTATTTTATTGCATTGGTTTACACAGTTAAATTACTTTAGCGCAAGTAGCCATATAATTATTGAACAAGTTCTCACTTTGATTGTATATGATTATACAAATAATTGTTATTTTGTATTTATTAACTCTATCATTATACTATTTGTTTTGATTATAGCAATTATCTTTACAGGTTCTGCCAACATCATGCATAATCACATTCACAATAAAAACAAGTATTGTTGAAGCTGGTATACCTCAACTTATTCCCTTAACACTACTTCAATTTCACAGAGTTTGAAGATTTATTTTTAAAATACAAAGAAATTAAAGTCCTCACAGGTGTGTAGTCAGCGGTATATTCATCCTTAAATAATTTTTCCATCAATGTTGCAAACAATGCAATTAATTTGTCATTTCTAACGCAAATATTATGGGACTTATTACATCAGTGAGTAAATTAAGCAATACATATGTGGGATTAAATCTAGAACAAATGACAAAAAGAAATTTACAACTTTAAAACATAAGGTTTATTGCTAAATTATACAGAATCTCATCATGCTTACAAAAAAAATAATATTCTTATTTTCTTGAATAGGAGATAAATGGTGACTGTTATAATATGGTGTAAATTTGCATTGTCATCGATGATTAACTAATTAGAACAAAAGCAAAACCGATTCTCATTTTAGCGGCTGTAACAATTTTAGAATTTAATCATACAATATGTTTTATGATTATCTATCAAACTAATTTATGCCAATTATAGTGTTTAATAAATTTTGTTGACCATAACAATTTCTTTTACTCATTTGACAGATAAAACAATTATTGCGACTTGCTCAGCAACAAAAATGTACATCAATCTTGATATCCCAATTATGAGACAACTCAAAACCAAGTAATCGTGCTCTACCATATCATTTTTTAATATGTTACATTAAATAATATGAAAAATTTATAGCTTTGGAGAAGAAAATCAACCAATTTGACTGTTGGACTTTAATCAATGTCCCTAACTTACACAAGATGAAAAAGAAAATTTGAATTGTGTTTCTATAAAATAGCTTCAGGACAGTGACCATGAAAAACCAAAGATAACTCTATATGAAATATCACCAAACGAAATCATCAATAACTATATGTTTATTATTTATCATAAATACAATTGTTGTTTCATTTCCTTAAATTATCAGGGAACAAATTACACCTGCATTGGAGAAATTAAAGACTTTGATTGTTTAGAAAGAAAGTAGTACATGGCATGTAAAATATGCCTCAAAAGCTTAATCAAAGTGGCTAATAATCTTTAGTGTCCAAATCCAAAGCAGGGTGAAAGAACTCCTTATGTATGGTACAGATTATCTAAAACTATATTAATTATAAAATCATAATAATTCTATATTACTCTGATATTAATTTCTATTTCAAATCCTAAATTGAAGCTATACGCTGCTTCTAATTATTCAAGATCACACATTTGAAACTACACTAATAACATTCAAAGATATTACTGAAAAATTATCAATAACCAATGCTACGAGACTTGCATTGATTGGTCAAACTGAAAGATATACAATCCGTAAACCAATTAAGGAAAAACTCATACAAAAATATTCTTTACTATCTACAACATTATTAAACTGGCTAAGATAGTTGGTATAGCATTTAGAGCAAATGCACCTCCTAGTATCAAGCAACAAACGTCTCCATTAACCCTATCCTTACCAACAACAACCACTAAAACCAATCCACTTTAAAGTCTATTCAAAGGAAACCAATTGAAGAAATTGAGTACTCATATCCTCCAATAGAACACAAACTCTCAAATGATGCATTTATTAGAGAATCATTAACAAAATAGGTGTTGCTAAAGTAAATATCTCATTATACTTCAACTATTTATTCATTACCAACTATATAATGTTATAAACACTTTATGCTTTTTATTATGATGTATCTATATTGTCACAACATGGCTTGGATTTGAATCCTGACTAACCGAACTTAAAAGACAAGTGTACCTTTTGCTCCTATATATCTATATATCATTATTTTTATTTTTAGGAGCTGTATCATTATTATTTTTTTCTTATTTTTTAAGACTAAGTTGTCAACATGAATCATTTACTCGGCTTAACCTTAAATAGTCATTATAAAACGACTATTTATTTTTCTTGCAATCGCCAGCAATTTATTTTGGCTAAATGAGACTGGTCATCTACTGGAGTTCATATTTTGAAGGTTACAAAACCTTTACAAACAAACTTCGAGGTCTGTGATAATGCCATAGATCATATGAAAAGGTTCAAAAGTCATTGCCTTAATTTTTTATGAAACCCCTTCCACATGTTAGGAGAAATTTTGGAACTATTTTAATTTGGAGACATTGCCTTAATTTTAAAACTTTTAGTTTTAAAAGAAATAATAAAAACTATCCTGAGACCTAGTTTTAATGAAAAGTACAAAACTAGACTCTAAGGATTTGTATTTGGTCGAAGAGACCTAAATATCCCTTATAGTATACCTTCGATATAAAAGTATCGTTACCTCTAAAGGACTCAATTTTAAAGTAAATCATTAAAATGCCGCTAAGGTATACCTTTGATGTGAAAATATGCCGGTAAGCTAAAGGACTCGATAATATCATAAATGAATGAACCTATTCCTATTGCACACATTCGACATATAAATATCTTGATGATCACATAGGACTTGGTTCTAATATAAATTACTAAAATATCCCTAAGGTCTATCTTCGATGTTAAAGTATCCCGATAATCCTAATGCAGTTGAAAACTTCATAAAAAAATGAACCTAACCTTATTATGCACCTTCGACATAAAAGTATCCCAGTGATTATAAGGGACTCAGTTATAATATAAATTACTAAAATATCTCTAAAGTCTACCTTCGACGTTAAAATATCCTAATAACCTTAAAGGACTTGATAACTTCATAAAAAGTTGAACCTATCCCTATTATGCACCTTTGACATAGAAGTATCGTATTGATCATAAAGGACTTGATTTTAGGATAAATTACTAAAATAAATCCAAAGTGTACCTTCAACATGAAAGTATCGTGGTAAACCTAAAGGACTATATTCTTAAATAAATTACTAAAATGTCTTTGGTAACCTAAATGACTCAATAACTTCATAAATAAACAAACTTATTCCTATTATACACCCTCGACATAGAAGAGTCCTAGTAATTACATAGGACTTGGTTCTAATTTATATTACTAAAATGTCTCTAAGGTCTACTTTCGACATGAAAGTATCTCGGTAAACCTGAAAAACTTAGTATGATCATAAAAAGATAAATATATCCTTATATGCACCTTCAACATTGAAGTATCCCGATGATCATAAAGGACTCAGTTGAAGTATCCCGATGATCATAAAGGACTCAGTTCTAAAATAAATTATTAAATTACCTCTAAGGTGTACCTTCAACATGATAGTGTCTTGGTTACCCTAAAGGATTAAATAATGATATGAAATGACAATTTTATCCTAAATGGATAACTTAAACATCAAAGATGATATAAAATGCAAAAAATGTTAATAGGTCCTTAAATATTTTAAAATTATCTATTAGCTCTAAAGTAGTGAAAAATACTAAAAATGTTCCTCAATGACCAAAATACCCTAAATAGGTAATTTAAAATGGGAAAGAAATTTTTTAACCTTACAAATGCAAGGTTTTTCCTAATGGACTCCAAATTTTTCTACTTTGGAAAATAATTCCTAAATGAAATAAAATACAAAATCAAATATTAAACACATCAGAATCAACAGAGAAAACATATAAAAAATCACAAGGATGATTTGGCCAGGTACCTTTGGCCTGGGAACAATATATTTCAATTTTTTAAAGACCAGCCCCTAAACTGTTTAAAATTACAAAATAACTCCAAAAAGGTTAAAAATTCATGATATGCATGTAAACATGTCAAAAGTGGATGAAATACATCCTTAAAGGTCCACAAGTGATTCAGCCAAGGATGGATGGCATTAGAAATTTTTTTTAAAATTTTGCAATTTAGTCCCTACACTTTTTATAATTGCATCACCAAATCATACATACATGGTTCAGCCAACTTGGATATACCCATCTAAAGGCATTAAAAATTTTGAAAAAAATTATTTTTAGGCCATTACAAGTTTGGAAAATTACAAAATAATTTAAAATATCGTAAAATCAAGCATGAAAAATTACCTAAGGGCCACAATGATTTTCAACGAACATGTACACTAACCAAAAATAACTTTTTCATCACATATTTTCATGACTATCAATGTAAATACATGTCCAAGTTTAAAATATGCAAGAAATCATAGAAAATAATAAATATATTAATATAATTCATCAACTATCAGCATGGAAATACCAAGAAAAATAGTATAAAAATATATACATATGAAAATAATATCATTCCCACCAACAGACGCAAGTTATTTTTATGAAAGTCAACTTATTGCTAATAAAAATCAAATACAACAACAAAATCAAAAAACTTTGATCATGGCTTCTATGCTTGGCCTTTCAACATGGACCAAAATCCATTAGCACAAGTAATCTCCAAGCTCACTGAAAAATGAAAATTGATTGCAATGAACAACAATCACAAGTTTTCTAAGTGAATTTACCTTAAAAACTTGAAAAACTTATGTATTTTTCTAAGTATTTTTTCATGAAACCCATTCTTCTTTTACGAAATCATCCTTCCTTTATTTATAAAAGGGAAGTTCAACCTAGGGCTGAAGAAAGTCCCTTGGTCGAATTCCTTCTTGAATTGTCATTTTTTATTTTTTTATTTTTATCTTCTAAAGAATTTTTAGCTCTTTTAGTAAACTTTAATTAAATGTTTTTTGTCATTGTATGTGACTCACCATCGTGAGTCATGTAGCTTATTATTAGGCTTTATCATTATAAGAAAAAAAGCTAACTTGGATGAAAACAAATTATATAGATTAAATTGTAATAATTTAAAAATTATATATTCAAAAAATAAAATTTTATATAATAAATTTAATTAAAAATTAAATCAAAATAGACTTGTTGGGCTTGTTAGAAAATAAAAGTGGGCTTATTGTGGTTGTTAGAAAGTTAATGGGCTAATTAAGTCCATTAGGTTTTAAAGCCCATAAAATGAAAAAAAAAAAATTTTGGCCCATTAAAAAAATTAATAAAGTTTCCATATAAAAATTTCAAAAGTTATTTTTGAGAAATTTAATGTGCAAAAAAAAGCAATTAAAAATTTCAAACTCATAAAAGTTTATGAGAAAAATCCTAACAGAAGAAAAATGATATTTAATAAAAATGAACTGAATTTCAAAAAGCTATATCCTAGTTATTTTATTAAAATATATGAAAATATTTAAAATTCTGAACCATAGAAAATTTTATAAAAATATTTTACGGATAAAAAATTTTATACTTAGGTACTGAAAAATTCCAAAAATGTGTTCAAATTTATAAACATGAATTGAATTTAATACGTTGCTCAAAATGTTAAATTATACAAATAATAAAGATAAAATCCTAAAATCTGAAATAAATTTTACTAAAAAAATTTTGTGAGCATAACACTCGTAGTATTGTAAAAATTCAAATTTAATAAATAAAATTGCCTACTTGAACCTAGCAGTATAAAATGCCAATACGGATTTTTTCTTAAATTTTTTAATTTTTTGGGGTAAGTGTATGCATAAATACTACATCGGTATCAATAAAAGTATACGATAGTTGATTTTTAAAATTTCACAAAAAAATCTAAAAAAATCCCTAAAATGAGAAATTTGACTGTAACATTGTATGCAAAAATGAATTTCAAAATTTGAAAAGAATAAATTTGAATGCTAATTTTTTACCTTAATACTCATCTTTTTTTATTTGAGATTTGTTCTATATTACCTTTGAAACTATACTTTTTTCATCATGTGCATATGTGGTCAATTATGGATAATTGAATTGATCTTTAAAATACCTAGTTCGCTTGGAGGAAATCGACCTCTACCAAGGCAGCCACTAGGTTCTCAATCTTAGATATTTAATACTTCCAGGAAAAAAGATCCGCACGAAATTAGGTGTCTACATGTATCAATACACTGACTAACCACTATAGCACTGGTTAAGACTGCTGAGAAGAAACAATATTAGCAAAAAAAAAAAATCATCTTTAGTAGCACAGATAAAGGTTGCTGAACAATTTTTTTTTTTCAAAATCACCAACAAAAAAAACTCAAGTTGAGGTTCAACATTTTTCAAATTTACATTTATAGAATCACTTTTTAAGATTATATTCAAAAAATAAATAATGCATATCTCTTCACAAATATTTTTAATTATGTACAGCATCAAAATTCAATAACCACCAATTGTTGAAACGATCGAACCAACTATGACAAAAACTAATGCATCACAGCCTATCCAGACATGAAAAATAGGTACATACTACAAGACCATCTAGTGTATTATATTACTAACTTATCTCCTCATATCTATTAAACTCTTATCCTATCAATATATTTATGAAATTAATCTCAGCATTGAAGCTTATGATCATTCAAAACCTTCTGTAGTAGAGTCAATCGAAGAGCAAACAAAAAAAATAAATAAATATTCTATTAAATTTAAGCTCATTTTCCATCAATATTTTTTAATTACTCTTTCAGTAATCTATAATTTTATAGCCTTGAAATGTAGTACCAATTATATATTTTGACAAAGGATCCTAAAACAACTAGACACACCTTTTGTTTAGCATATAAAATATGGCAAACATTTTAGTAGATAGAAGACTTCTGTAGAATATAGTAGTAGATAAAGGCTATATCTAATATCTTTATCTCTTCATTTATTTTGAATGAAATGATTTGTCCAAAAAATTACAACATCAACTTTCTTTACTAGAAAAAAATATTTGCAATCTTTGGACAATTTAACTTTTGTATCTTACACAGATAACTACAAAAAAAATTGCATGCTTTGTCTATAACTGTATTTAAAAAAAAACATCATTCTTTCTTTTGTCAACTACTATCTTTGCTCGCCTATGAAACCATATTTTCTTATTTTATTTTGACTAAAAAAGATAAAAAATTTTATACTACCTAATACTTAATTTTTATATAAATTATTTCTAAATTATCAACCTAACTTCTATATTGAAACACTAAAAGAAATACTATGATATAAGAAAGAAAAACATCTCGGTGTAAACAAAACTTCATCATAATTAATTTGATAAAAGCGCAAAAAATTCAAAATAGTACAATATAAATATCCATCCAATCCAATACATTACAAAAAAAGAAAAAACTAAGTCCAATCCTGCCAAAACAAAACAATATTTACATAGAAAAGAAATACAGATAGAATAAAACCACCAAAAACAAACAAAATAACTAAATCCAATGCAACCCAACCAAAATAAACATTAATAACTCACAAAAAAATAATAATGTCCTTAAATAAGCCCAAACCAAATGCACAAAAATAAACCTAATAATAAATAAATAGAAAAAAAAACATAAAAAAAATAAATGAACCCAATCCACCCAAAAGAATAAACATTGAAAGCCTAAAACATATATAATTCCTTTTAATTCAATCCAAATCCATCCCAAAAAATAAACCCAACTTAAACAATATAAACATCATAAAAAGTTCTCCTTCCAAACCCTAAACAAATTCCTTTGCAAAATTTCCAACACCCAACCTCACACAATGTCCCACTTAGATCGCATCGATCATAGAGGAAAGTAGTAAATTAAAGTTGCTCCTTAATTTTTCAAAATCATTCTGGAAGAAGATGTTGATGGCAACTAGATCGTAACTTTCTCTAACCAGAAACTCTTTTTAAATTATTTCATCCCTACATTTAAATAAACAAATTTTGTTGTATCATCCATTTCATCATGATTAATCCATACATATATCTTTGCATTATCAGAATCCCATAGCAAGTAATAATGTTTATTCCATACTTTAGTATTACACTTCAAATATCCATAAAAAAAATTAAATTTTTGATATAATAATTACTGTCTATAATATTGATCCGTTGTAGGATCTTTCAAAAGCATTTGAGAGGAAATATATGACACCATCAGAATACCCACTATTGTCAAAATCAAAGGACAAGTGAGGGAACCAACCTCTGCTAAATAGTGAAAAAATGAAATAGGCTCTCTTTTATTGATGGTTAGTAATAGTCTATGCGAATCCATTGATTACAGTATATTGATCTTATAAACTTCACCTACAACGTAGATAAAACTTTTGAGGCATCTATTTTTTCCAAATGGACCACTCTACAAACACCCAAAAACTTGCTTAATAGATATAGTAACTATAACTAACTAATTACCTTCATCATATATTCATTGCTTTTATTACTAGCTGATGCTACTAACGTATCATGAAAATTGTAACAAATAGAGTCCCAAAAAAAAAAAGATTAAAGAAGAACCAAAAGTGATCCACCTCATTGATGAAAAAGATATTGATAAGTTGAAGATAATGAAGAAAATCAGTAGTCCAAGAAGGAGATTCAACAATTAAAACTTCATTTTGAACTCAAAATGACATCTCTAGTAGTTAGACCACTATATCCCCTCGTAACTCTTTCTCTAACTATTGCACTTATCTCCCACAGTATAATATATAAAGAGCAATAACTAATAACAAAATTGCAACATGTTCTACAAAAATTTACTGATAAGCACTTACCACACCACCCAATTTCATTGTTGCTCTAGTTCCATCAGCTGTAACACAATGGCTAACTAATTACATTTACAATGATTACAATAAAGCTTTTTCTGGAAGATGGTGAAAGTTTTTCCAAGACAATAACCTTAAGCCTAATGACTAGTGTCTATTTGAAAAAACTAAGAGCAAAAAGTTCACAGTTCATATCATCAATGACTATTGGAAAAGAAGGACCTGACTAGCACCAACATTACTTACTTTTGCAATAGCATATGAGGCTAAATACTTTTGCTCTCATGACTTTTTTATTTATTATCTTTCTACCTCTATCTAAGCCTTTTGCTACAACTTTTTTATGGGTTCTCTCAGAATCTATTATTAGGCATTATCAATGAATGAAATGTTATTATCTAATTAAGTTACAGACCATATTATCCAACACAAGTCCATCTCTAATGAACAAAATGAAAATCATTTTGAACCCATTATGGATAATATATCAATTTCAAACACAGCAACATAACTGCGAATCAAATGGGTATGCCACCAGTTCATTTTCATTTTCATTTTTCAAGTTCCTCAAGTTCTTACCATGTCAAAGTTAGGTCTTAACTCATTATTTCATCGCATGTATTTCATTTTAATCAAAATTATGTGTAATTATTATTTAAGCATTTATTTTAGGCATATAACCTGTAATTCATCCATCACATCTTTAGGGATGGCAAGTGATAATGCAAATTCGAATATTCGCAATTATGTGATTCATTTTTTACGAATTCAGACATTGCAGATTTAGATAATATTTAGATTCAGATATTATAATAACTATCCACAGCAGATTCGAAGTGAATATGAATATAAACCCTTAGATATCTATTATTCAAATTTACATTACAGATGCGGATAATGGATTCAAATATCCAAATTTACCACTTAAATCCGCTTTTTTAAAATTTTAAAAATTTATGCTTCACGTAAGAGTTGAACATTGACCTATTGAAGTTAGATTTTTTATAGATTTGGATATCCAACGGATAATATTATTTAATTTGGATCTGAACTTAGATAGTGATATGCAGATTTAAGCAGATTCAAATTTTAAGGTAATTTTACGGAAGATTCGAATATTATAAAAATTGCAATGTTCGATCCATTGCCATCCCTACACATTTTTACTATTGATTAGTTTTTTATATCATATATGTTATCTATGATTTTACATAGATAATTTTTAATTTATTAAATAATTTTTTTGTTCAAATAATGAATTAATTTGAAATAATTTAAAGAGTAACTTAATTCCAAAAACTTCAATATGATGATTTTTTTTTTAATTTATTGAACTTACAATGTGCAAAGATCTATTCAGAGCAAAACAAATGTAATAAAAATAAAAATACGAAACAACATTGAAAAAAGAATGACTTATTAAAAAGTCAAAAATCTTAAAAATTTTTAAAGTTATTGAATATGTAATATTCTGAAATCTACCCAAGAATGAGATTAAAAATAATGTTATGATATCGAATGAAAAAAAAAATCATTCTAAAAAAATAAGAAGCAAGAAACTATTTTTGTAATTTTTGAGGGTTAATAATCATTAATTTTTAAAAATCAGTGATAATAGTTTTTAGAGTCACTAAAAGTCAAACATTATTTTGTTCAAAAGTATCAAAAGAGCCATCTATATTTTCATAATTAGACAAACTAATGATTTCATTGTTATTGAAAATAATGACATGTAAAATATTAGTAAATCTTTTATTTACTTTATAATTATATTAACTAGATTATAAAATTAAAACTAATACCAATAGATTAAATTTTATTAAAAAAATTTGAAACACAATACATACATATATAAAGCATTAAATTCACTTTTTTAATTTGGTAAATGAATATTAGTTTGAAAATATAGAAAATTGTAGTATAAAATAAATATAATATTGAGATAAGGTAACTTTTTAATTTACATAGTAAATGGGTGATATTGACTATAATTGAATTTTATGTATCACTTTAGCTCAGTGATAAAAGTTTTTTACCTTTTTAAATAGAAATTAGATCACCCTCCAAGAAAATAATCTTATCACTCTCGATGTTCCAAGATCACCGATTTTTGTGGTGATCACCTTAGACCAAACACCATGTGACTAAACAAAACTCTATTACGTTAGAAATTCAAAAAAAAAATCTAAACAGATATAGCCTAAGTGGTAAGACATACTTATATCCATATAAGGAAACTAAGGTTTGGTTTTGCATAAGCAAACTCATTTAAATATATAGGGGCAACCATGAACCTAAAGTAGTCTAATCTTAAATCGTAAAACGAATGAGGATACCTAACTTGACTATCAAACACATTCATTTAAGCCAACTCGACACTAAATTATTATCCTCAAGTTTCAATCTGAATCTAAAATATACATTTGTAATTGCAATAGATGTAACCAAAAAGATATTTTAGCGATTAGTATTTTAGTGCCTACCTCGCTTTACTTTTTTATCTTAAAAGCCCTTAAAAGTAAAAGCTAGGCCAAATAGGTTTTTTTTAAGATTCACAAAGATGTTAGATTATTTTTAATAAACAAAATAAAGAAAAAAAAGCTTAAAAAAAATCTAAAAATAAGAGTTTTTTAAAAATAAGCTAGCTTTTTATATCATTTTTATTTTGATTTCAAAAGTGTTCTTATTCATTAAAATATAATCTAATATCTATAGAAAAAAAGGTTTATAAAAATAAAATTGTCAAACAATTCCTACTTAATTTTTAAAGCTCTTACTTTTCATAAGAGCTTCAAAAAACTTTTAAGTCAAAAAAAAGCTAGACCTAATAGACACTAGCTTTTAATATAATATTTATAAAAATTAATTTTTAATATTAATTAGAGTTTATTATTCCACAAAAATTATTATATGTCACATTTATTTATTTTTATTTTTGAAATATACACTAAAGATATATGACATGATAGTTTTTTAAATTATTTATGGAGTTAAAAAACTTTACTATTAATTTATGAAATAATAATCTTAAATTTATTAATATGATAAATTTAAATTAATATAAAATTAAATAAATAGTCAATATATTATTCTTATATATATTCTGAAGTGTTACATGCTAGAGTAATAGATTCTTAATTCCAGTTATATAAGATTCAATTTCTTATAATTTAATATATATAACTTCGACCTATATCTATTTGTGGGCCATGTTACTTGTCCAACCTATTTGGGTTGGGCCTGGACAAGTTATTTGTCAATTTGAGTTGCTCGACTTGACTTAAATTGATATTTAATAAATAAAAATATTTTTATTTAAATTTAATTATAAATATTAATATAATTTTTTAAAATTTTTTATAAATTATAAATAATAAATATGTGTAATATAGATAAGCAAGATCATATTAAATATATACCTGAGCAAATGGTTCAAAATTTTTTTGGGTTGCGATTCAACTCAGCTTGGCTAATAGATAACTTAACTGCACCTATCTCCATCCCAATTTTTCAAAAAAAAAAAGTCAAACATTTAATTTTTTTACATTTTAGAATTTATAATTTCATGATTTAATTTAGGCTAAGCATTCTTTACATTATTTGTTTGTTTAAGAGAAATAACAGTTCTAATGACATGTCAATTGTCAATTTAGGTTACAAGCATTCTTTAGATTATATTTGAATAAAAAAATTGTTTATTTAAGTTTGGATCAATACAAATATTTGTTTCACTGTTATATTTTAAAAGTTATTTTATATTAATATTTAATATTTTTATAATTAAATTTAACTAAAAATATTTTTATTATTTAATTAATAATTCAAATTGAATTGAATTAATCATATTATTAAAAATCTATCTCAAATTAAAAAATAACTCAATCCATAAATGGATAATGTTGCCCAAATGACAATGAAGTTGACTAAGGTGATCAACTTGATTTGTGCATTCCTAAATTATAAAAGGGAAGATGATGGAGAATATGCCTTCATTTTTTATGCGCCAATATTCCAATTTCTTAATGAATTATTTTCCTCATTAGTATAGGTTAAGCTATTGTATTTATGGAATTGGTTTTTCTTTTTTTAAAAAAAAATTAAAAATAGTTTCTAATATGATATCTTAATCAAAATATTTATTACAAAACATTTGTTTTTGATTAACATAACCTCTCTTTAATTTTTACTGAATATTTTAATTTATTCCTTTCTAAACACTTGGACATATTCGTTATAGGAATTAGCATTGTGACAATTTGAAATAGTTCAAGAATACTATTTGAGTTTTGCCTTTCGTTTTTGTAAAGGATAGTTTTTTTATTTAACTAGACTATGCTCTTCATCATCATGTTTCAAGAAATAATTAAAATTTTAAAAATGATATCTAAATTAATTATATTAATATATGGTAAATATACTGTTTTAATTTTTAAGTAAATGAATTTAGAGTTAAAATCAAATTACTATGACAAATATGTAACAAATAGATTGAATTGAGAAATGACACAAATAAAACATGATAACATAATTAAAATATGACTCAAATGAAGAATAATATAAATACAATATGAAAATACGAATACTTCAAAATCTATATAAAATAAATTATTAATGCGTAAAAATTATAATACTTGAACACACAAAAATAACACAA
>JBBYHL010457697.1:19664-37496 GCA_038381835.1 Adansonia madagascariensis | reverse complement strand
AATAATCCGATAGAGCATAGAACTGAATTAAGTCAACCTTAGAATGATAATCAAAGCACAAACATTAGTAGACTTTGTCACTGAATGCTCTTTCTTATAGGTCGTTGAACCTTCGAACATCGCTGAGAAGAAATCACCACATACAAGCGAATATGAAAAACTTAATAGCCAAAAGAAGAACGTGTGGAGGTTTTATGCTGACAGATCATCGGGAAGAGAAAGGTTAGGACCTGGCATCCTCCTTAGCAATCCTAGTGGTCAGGAATGGCATGACATCTTGTCCTTCCAATTTATGACTTCAAATAATATCATAGGATATGAAGTGTTAATTGCAGGGATTGAGCTGGCTAAAAACGTAGGTGCCACTTATTTGGAAGCTTATATGACTCTCAATTAGTGGCTAAAAGAGCTGCTAGGTATGCAATCATTGATGGTATTCTATATAAGAAGCCTTTCACTTACCCTTTACTTAGGTGCCTCGATCCAAAAAAAGAGGAATATGTACTAAGCGAAATCCATGAAGATACTTGTGGAAATTATTTAGATGGAAGACAGTAGCATAGAAGGCTTTTAGGAAAGGTTTTTCTAGCCGACAATGAAGAAAGACACCACTGATTTAGTTTGATGATGTGATAAGTGCCAACGATTTGCTAAAATTCCCAAACAGCCTACAGAGACACTCAAATAAAATTTTAGCCCCTAGCCTTTCAGTGTATGAGGCATCGACATATTAGGCCCCTTCCCACCAATAATTGCATAAAAAAATTCTTAGTTATCGGGTGCATTTATTTTACAAAATAAGTAGAAGTGGAGCTTGTGGCCATAATAACAACTTAAACCATAGAGAATTTTATCTAGAAATTCATTGTCTGTCGATTCGAGATTCCTGATGTTATCATAGCAAATAATGGAAAGTAGTTGTCTGCTAGTAAAGTAAAAAACTTTTGCAAAAAGTTTCGCATTAATTTGGTACATAGTTCTGTTGCACAGCCACAATCCAACAAACAAGTGGAAGCCATGAAAAAAAACATACTTCAACCACTTAAGAGAAAGTTAGACGAAGCAAAGAGGGCATGGGCAGAAGAGACGCCTGGGATTAAGGTATTAAGGCAGTTATTCCAGTGAAAATCAGAGTTCATAGCATTCGAATAATTATTACCGATCCAGTACTTAATGAGCTACATTTGAAAACAAATCTTGACCTACTTGAAGAGAGTAGAGAAGACGTTGCAGCACGTATGACGATTAAAGCACACCAAGTGTTAAGATATTACAATAAAAGAGTAAAGCATAGACAATTTCAAGTCATTGATCTGGATCTAAGGAATTACAAGGCAAGTCGACCAGTAGGTGAAAGGAAAAAGTTATCCTCAAATTGGGAAAGACCTTATCAAGTTGCAAAAAATGATAGGTTTCAGAGCCTACAGATTAATGGATATAATAAGGAAGCGTTTATCTAACAAATGGAAATCCATCCACCTTAAAAAATATTATGTATAAAGCATCATGCAATAAAATTTTGAAGATTTTGCAAAACAAATATCTACTTGCCATATGGTTATCCTGCGGTCTCCTTGAATCATTAAAGGGTAACATAAGCCCAAACAAAGAGCTCACATGGTCCAAGAACAACAAAAACCTCACACGATCCAAGAATATTGTCTAAATGCAACAAGACTTCACATGGTGTAAGAAAAACAAAGACCTTAGATGGTCTAAACACAATAAAGACCTCACATGGTCTAAGAACAATAAAGACCTCACACGGTCTAAAGGCAATAAAGCCTCTTGTAGTCTATCAAAGGTAACTCAAAGCCATTACACACCAACAAGACCTTGTGTGGTCTACTTAAAACATTGATATCACATACCAAGCCAGACAGCCAAATTTTATAAAAAAATTTATTTCCAACGAGGAATTACAAATTTTTACATAAAAAATAGGCTCTAACCAAAAGAAACCAGATCTACTTACTTGTCTTCCTCACCCCCATCCTCACCTGACTCTTTGTATTCAATTTTTTTCTTTGAAATAGGAATAATAAATGTTAAATCTTTAATACACATCTTCTCCACTTGCTGTTAAAATGGTATCAACACGTCAAAATCTAGAGGAGGGGTAATGAACTGCGAGAATCTAATGTCTTTTAAATTCAACGAACCTCAAAAAAGTTATACTCCGTAAAAGGTGCCCTACCAATATTCATTACCATAAGCTAGCATTTACTCAAGAAGTGCATCCCTTTACGAAGTAAGTTCACTTTCAATATGGGATTCTACATTCGCTAATTGCATTTCCAACTTAAAAATTTTAGCCATTGAAGATATCAACTCAGAATCACGTGTTGATAGGCTTTTCATGACTTTCCTAATTCCTTCAATAACTTATCGATTTCAGCATTCACTAACTTAAGCTTTACCTTTATTTCCTTAGAGTCAACCTTTTACTTTATTGTCTCTTCTTTAGCTTTTTTGATACGCTTATCAGAAGCATTCTTCTTTAGGGTTAACTTGTCAACCTTGTTAATCATTACTTTCTTCCACACATTCTCATGCGCAATCGAGATATCCTGCATTTGGCGAGTGAAGGCCACTTGACTATGCAAAGCTTATAACATAAGTTAGAAATAAATACGCACAGAAAAGTTACCATGAACTGAATAATAAACTCACCTTTACTATACAAGCTAGAGTGGATTCCACGTTCGTAGCTGGGTTCTTTATCACCAAGAATTTCATGTCCGTTAGGCAAACAAATCTATTCCCTTACCTACAGATGACCATACTATCGCTTAATACCCCAACACTTAATTTAGAATTATTCCTTCAGGGATGCTCCTTGAAGTGAATTCATTTCATCCAGCTAAAGACACCAAAGGCTTGAGGGGTAAAGTAGCTATAAGCATAAGGTCAGTAAATACTTCAACAGCAAAAACCTCTACCCGATTAGTTGTAATACTAATGGCTTCTATGATAGAAGAGCTGCCAAGAAAAATGACCTCAACTTCAATCAATCAGATAACTGAAGGCTTAAAGTAACCTTCTTTGGCATAAGTGGCTCGCCTTAGTAGTCTCTAACTTTTCTTTTCCCTTTTGCTTTTGAAGCTGTTGCTCAACTAGCTTCATGGGTGACCAACGCGACACGAGGATCCACACCTGTAAAGAAAAATAAACAATTAAAGTTCAAGAATACTAAATTTCTAAAGAAAAATGTTGTCAATATGTACCCTTTATAGCCATAGCAATAGAGGTCCCATCTAATGTCTCCATACTTCTCCTTGCAAGGATTGAATGTTGCTCGATGTTTAACCCACTTGCGACTTTTTCTCCACCTGTGGGCGATCTAGCTTTGTTGTCTCTTTTTTAGTTTTCTTGATACGCTCGTCAGAAACATTCTTGTTTAGGTCAACTCATCAACCTTGTTCATCGTCATTTTCTTTCACACATTCTCATGTGCAATTGAGATATCCCATGTTTGGTAGGTGAGGGCCACTTGACTATGTGAAGCTTGTATTATACAGGAGCTAGAAATAAACACACAAAAAAGTTATCATGAACTGAATAACAAACGCACCTTTACTATACAAGCCAGAGTAGATTCCATGTTGGCAGTTGGGTTCTTTATCACTAAGAATTTCACGCCCATTGGGTAGACATCTTTATTCCCTTACCTACAGATGACCAGACCATTGCTTAATACCCTAGCACTTAATTCAGAATTGTTCCTCTAGGGATGCTCCTTAAAGTGAATTTATTCCCTCTAGCTAAAGAAACCGAAGGCTTGAGGGGTAAAGTAGCTATGAGCGTTGGGTTAATAGATACCTTAGCATTAGAAACATATACCCGATTAGTTGTAATAGTTGTGGCTTCTATGATAGAAAAGTCATCAAGAAAAATGACCTCAACTTTAATCAATCGGATAACTATAGGCTCAAAAGTAACCCTATTTGGCACAAGTGGCTCGCTTTAGCTATCTTTAACTTTTTTTCCCTTTTACTTTTAAAGCTATTACTCGACTAGCTTTATGGGTGACCAACGTAGCACAAGTGGTAGGATCCATACTTGCAAAGAAAAATAAACAATTAAAGTTAACAAATACTAAGTTTCTAAATGAAAATGTTGTCAATATGTACCCTTCATAGCCACAGCAATAGAGGCCCTATCTGATGTCTCTATACTCCTCCTTACAGGGATTGAGCACTGCTCGATATTTAACCCACTTGTGACTTCTTCTCCACCTACAGGCGATCCAGCAATACTAGTCACATGTTAGGGAGATCCAAGAGTTATAGCTATATGCTGAGGTAATCCTAATGAAGATTGGTGTTCTACCAAAGAAACTAGGTTAAAAAAACATATATATGTACATATAAGAGATAATAAATCTTACCATTTGCTGCCAAACGTCTTTGACTTCTATGTTTGACAAGGCGATCACTTTTCGTTAGCAGATTAGTAGGGTTAACACCCAAGCAATGCTCTTGCATTTTTCTTAAGGTTAAGTATTCCCTACATCTAAACTAGAGACTATAGAAATATTCTTTATATTCTAACTTAGCTACAGTCAGCTTAACCTTTAAATTAATCATAGACGAGCATGAATTCCACTCTATTGGGAAGCCTCACTCTGCATTAGACCACTTCTACACTAGGAAAAATGTTTGTTGGTGATGTGGGTATTTGAAAGAATATCAATAATCATCTTCTTGGTAATAGACTATAAATAGTAATAGCATTTGTCTTGTTTTTCAATGAAAACAAGGGTCGCGTCACCTCAACTGGTGGTTCCTAGCCTTTTTCCTTACAAACAACAAAATAAGTCATCAGCATTGCCTACATATTTAGTTTAAGCTAGTTCGTTGATATTCTGTACCTATTTCAGCACCTCACAAAAGAATGGTTCCAATGAAAAATGGAACCTCTCTCTGAAAATGTGCAAATAAAATGACATGATGCTTCTTTCGACCTTAGTAATAGGTTACCCAAATATAGGGTTTGATATCTCGAATTACTCAAGGTTAAATCCCGTTCTATTAACATCTCCCTCATAGTCATCATATTGATCACCCCTTTAAATGCATCTGTTTATTGGTATCTATTTGTGCCATACCAATAGGCATTTTTTCACCTTTTCCACCCTGGCCTTTATTGGCGAGCCTTGACCCTGCCCTACTTTTATACTTTCCTTTTGTGATTGTTCTGTCCTATAGACCTCTCCTCTTTTACTAGGGCATCTACTTTTTTTTCAACCACAATATATGGTAGATCGCTTCTCTCACCGATATTCACATTTTCCATCATAAAAAACTGACTCATAACTTCCCTACTATTTATCTCTAAATTTTTTTTATGGATTTCAATAAGAATCAGGTTTATCGTAAAACCATATGTCCAACCCAACACAAATTAAAAACTTAGCTACGAAAAGTAATAGAATAGAAAAACTCTTACCCAAAATAGTATTTGATGCACAGGCAATACACGAAATATAGCCTTCACCAGAAACTATGGTAGAAACTCAAAGATCGATGAAGAATGAACAGACTAAAAAAAAAAAACCTAATTTTCACTAGTACGTGGGCAAAATGACACGAGAGCCATTTTATGAGGGTATTTTATGTCGTTCCATGAATCGTTGAGTATGGTTCACAAGGTCAAGCCACATGTCATTTTCCCATAGGGATTGTCCATCGGTCCCATTTAATACGCCAACTTACTTGTTAGAGCTAGAATTCAAATTTTAAAGAACAAAAATGTAAAATTAAAAAAAAAAAGCTATTTGACCCACCAAACTTATTTCTATTTGACATATTTGAGGTGACCTAAGACTTTCAGATGTCATTTTTTGGTACACATTATTTTGGCCTGTGAATAATTACTGTATAACCACCCACATCCTTATGGTGCAATTGTTATATCCCCTCACCAACTCCATCACTAAGTGTGATCTCATTGAGGAGATAAGCATTGGAAAATAGTTAGATAACTTCAATCTTATTGGGGACGTAAAGTTTCATTGTCATGTAACTTGTACCCGCCTAAAGCTTTAAATCAAGTAGAGCTTTTATCAAGGCTTATATAAAGACATAACATCAACACTTATGAGGTATAAGCTATTAGAATTCCCTCATTTCTCTTTGTTCTTTATTCACAAAATGTCCCCCAGAGCCTAACTCTAGGCCTCTCTCATCTTTACTATTTTATAGGTTTCTTAGTAGCATCTCTATTGTTATATCAATAATATTGTATTACGTTTTGTGTCATATTTTAATTATTTTTTGTATTGTATTCATGTCATGTAATCATTTTATGTCCAAAATTACCAAATCTTATCACATTTCTAATTAATTCTTATGCTCAAACTATTTTGATATACTTTTTCTAATTTTGAATTGATTTAAATTCATGAATAAGGTATTGTTTAAATAGTAAAGAACAAATCTTAGAAAATTTTATAGAATAGGTGAATCAATTCTACATTGGATTTATTACATTGATTCTTTTAGGCTAACTTTTAATACTTGGAGAATGGGGATTCAAACTCTTCTCTTCAAGAAAAGGGAAATGCATAAATTATTAAGTTAAATGCTTGGATGCATAATTATTTGTTATAATGGATAAGGTACTCTATAATATATTGATAACTTTTTTATTATAATCATAATTTTAGATTTTCCTATTAATTTAATAAAATAAAGTTACCTAACATTTATTTTGAATTTCAACTCGTTTGAATTGCTAAGTTCAAGTTATATAACATATTGAGTTATTTTCAATTAAGACAATTTAGTTAATAAGGCAATCTTTAGAATTTTAAGTTCTATTTCAAATTTAAGCACTAAAATTTGAGTTTGATTTAAAGTTATATTGAATTTATACAATTATTTATTAGTTTGTTAAATGATTTAAGTGTGTAGATACTTTTGGCTTTTTTATATAAAAAACATTAAAATCTTTTTATTTACAATTTTAGACCGTTTTCAAATTATTTGTCGAAATAGGCTAATTTTCTAAAACTATTGAGAAATCGGCATTTAATTAAACAATTTCTCCATGACAAAGTAAAATCAATCAATGAAATGTTGATTTCTCAAAGCAATTCCTGAGAAATCGATGAGTAAAATGTTGATTTCTCAAAGCAATTGAAAGAAATTTGTAAATTTGGGATAAGAAATTAGGAAATCGGCCAATGATTGGCTGATTTCCCAACTGTAACTAGGAAATTGGCATGTTCAAGGTGTAGTATAATTATATTGTTATTATTACATTATAATAATTAATCTATAGTAATTATATTATTTTCTATAATATGCATTTCTATTATTTATGTTTTAAGATAAATAAAAAATAACTTTAATTACATTTTATTAAAAAATAACAATTGCATCCTCAAAATGACCCTAATCTAAATTTCACAGAAGTAAACACCATTTACTAATACAATCAAAAACAAAAATTGATAATTAATGATGCAAACAGTCCCCTAATGTGCCAACTTGATAAGGACATTTTTTATAGCTATGGCCTTTATTCTTACATAGTCCACAATGCTTTGGTTAGCCTCTTTCCCTAAAGTCCATTTCATTACGAATTTAGCTTGATTTTGGTCAACCTTTGGGATCTCTCTGCATTTTTAGATTAGGGCATAGTTGTGGAACGTTATATTCTAACCAATAAGCTTTATTCCTGACTAGTTGGAACCCATATCGATAAACATTGTTTATAGTCTTTAGTCTATAAACATTGTCCACATATAGCATGTAATCGATATGGACATGCGCACAAGCAGTAACAACATGTTAACATAGGTACCTATGTGCTTAAAACTTCTCGTAGTCCCACCACCTCTCTTTAAGATTGACTTTGTATGTTAAAGCCACAACTCCCTCCTAGGGTTTTTTAACTCTTCAATGAAAAAAGATTGATTTGTTTACGTAAACCCATGAACAAGGTAAGAGTTAGCTTTTCTTTGATTTTCTTGCATGGCATTTATGATTGTTTCACAATAACTGTGCCTGGCTGCCATCATTGCTATTTGTTTATTCCCTATCACACTAAATAGTTCTATCAATCTCAAATATGTGGCTTTCACCAAAGCAGTTATGGGAAGATGATGAATCCTCTTTAACACCTATTTTATACATTTGGCTAAGTTTATAATCATATGTCCATAGTGTCTTCGCTAATCATATGATTGTGTCCACTTCTCCTCTAGAATCTATTGATCTAATCGACCACTTCTACATTCAACGCACGAAGATTTTTATACTGTTATTGAAAATAGGGTTGTCGCAACTCGTATGCTAAGAAATAAGATATCAATTTATGGACTTGTTAACAACTTGTAGATAAAGATGAAAATTGATAAGATTGTAAAAGAGTAAATAACTATTAATATGATTACATACCCTTATTAATAACTGGTCGACGCAAATCATTATTGTTAAACTTTCTCATGAAATTAGCTGCAATATGTCGAATACAGCACACAAAATATGCACGCAGAGATTTCCATGGACAACCTAAGTCTCTAATCATAAATTTGATGGATTCGTGTCGATCAAAGATCAAACATATCCTAGGTTAAGTAACAACATATCTACGTAAGTTACCAAGAAAAAATGACCATGAATTTTTTGTCCCACCCTCTACAAAGGCAAAGGTAATTGGTACTATGTTTCGATTGCCATCTTGTGCAATAGCTAATAGTAATGTTCCTTTGTATTTTTCATATAAGAATGTACCGTCTACTTGGACAATAGGTTTACAGAAGGGTAAGCCTTCAATACAAGACTTGAATGTCTAAAAAAGTCAATACTTCTATCAAGTCCTTTAGGATTACTAGGATACTTCTATGTTAAAGGTAGACCTTAGGGATATTTTAGTAATTATATTAAAAACAAGTCCTATGCGATCACCAGAATGCTTCAATATCGAAGGTGCATAGTAGGAATAAGTTCCTTTGTTTATGATAATATCGAGTCCTTCAGGTTATTAAGATACTTATACATCAAAGGCATACTTTAAAGATATTTTACTAATATACTTTAGAACTGAGTTCGAGTACTAAGACACTTTTATGTTGAAGGTGTACTGTAGGAGGCTTAGGATAAGTTTTATTTTTTTCCATAAACTCAAGATTTTTGAAAATTAAGGTAATGTCCTTGAGTTAAAGTAATTCATGGAATGTCTTTCAGTATATGATAGAGGTCCTATGAATTATTTTAATAACAAAATATTGTTTTCAAAATGAAAATCAAGATTTTTCAAATTTCATGAAAATAAAACTTTTCATATTTCTCCAACTTTTTAGTGGGATGCGTAAGATATTTTGATTTTCAAAACCTTTCACATTTCTTTGGCTCTCCAATGGGGTGTGAAAGATATGATAATAAAACATTTAGTGTTCCTCTAGTCCTCTAATAGGGTACAAAAGATATTTTGATTTTAAAAATATTCAAAACTCGATTTTCTCATATAGAAAAATGAATTTGTTTCATGGATATTTATTTATACATATATGGGAAATTATAATTAAAAAATCATATTTTAAAATCAAATAAAAATTAAATTTAAGTTAACACGTGATTAATAAGGTACTGATTACCGGGCATTATAAGAAGGGTTAATCCTTACTCTTGATTATAACCAACTTTTATACCCTTTCATGCAATCTTTGGTATTATCATAGATCTCAGAGTTTGTTTTTAAGGGTTTTATAACTCTTGAAATACAAACTCCAGTAGGTGACCAATCTTATCTAGCCAAAATAGATTGGTGGCAACTTCAAGAAAAATAAATAATTATTTTGAATGACTGTTTAGTTTAAGTCGAGTGAGAAACTTGATGACTTAATTGCCAAAAAGAAGAAACGATAATAATGATATGACCCCAAAAAATAAAAATTAATAATGATATATAGATATATATATAGGAACAAGGAGTATACCCACCTTTTAAATCTAGCTGATCAGGATTTTGTCCAAGCCATGTTGTGACAGCTTAGCAACTCTACTAGGGCTAAGTTATAGAGTCAGGCCTTAAATTAATCACCTGTTAATTAAATGTAGATTGATTTGGTTTCAACCAATATTTGACTATAATTCTCAAATTTTCAAAATAATATCTTTATTATATTTATATATATTGTTCTTATTATTTTTACTAATCTTTTTCTTTCCTTTGTAGCGTTTTTGTAGGGAATTTAGGATAGGGTTTTTATTATTTTTGAAAGTTTTAAGTCAGGAAAGGTTTGTTCATTCCCCTATACATATTGTGCACATTCATAGCATTAGATTCTCTTCTAGGCATATGGAAGGGGCATAAGTTAACCTTACATTTTAGGAAAAGGTGAAGTAGCTCTGCCTTCTAAGATGTTAGCCAATGTCTGGGTAAGTGAAAAACCAAGCAAGTGTAAATTCCTATGCCTACTCAAGGTGTTAGCCATGTTATAGGGATAAAAAATACTCCTACTTGAATTTAACCTTTTCCTACATAAACCTATAATGGGTAAGGATTAGGGTATCTTGTTAGTTCTCTCCAAACTCGGGATCAACTCAAGAACCTATTGAGATGTCTAACTTGAACTTTATGTAATGAACTATAAAGGCCTCTATTAGTTAAAGCCATATCCAAGTCTTGGAGTTATCAAATTAGGTACATATAAGGGAATGCTTTAATCTTTTACTCTTATAATTTGATTTTCTTGATAGCAATAAATGTACATTATATTGCTATGATGAATCTTATTTTATTTATTTCTTGCCTTGATTTGCCATATTGTGATGATTTTTCTCAAAGCAATTTTTGGTAGTTACTATTATGTTTTAATAGGAAAAAAAATTTCATGGATTCTTTCTTACGTACAAAAAAATAAACCTCTCTTTTCAAAAAAATAAAAAAAAGAGCAAAAAATGAAAAAAAAAAGAAAAAGGGAAAAAGAAAAAAGGAAAATGAAAAAACAAAATTAGATTGATTAAAATTTTGAAGCTTTTGGATTTACTAAAGAAAGAAGAGAAGATAGTATTGGGATATTTTTTTTCAATTTTTGCATAACACCCATATTCCATGAAAACTTATAAATTCATTTGCATCGACAAAATTCACATATTCTTTTGCTTATATGTCATGCATTCATAATTTCCATGATGTACTAAATTCATTTCATTTATTACATTCAAAGGACCAAAACATGGATATTAGAGCAAAAATCAGCTCATTAAAGTCCATCTAAGTGGAATTTGGACACGAGGTTCATGGAATAAAAAAACCACTTACAAAACTATTTGAAATAGCTAATAGTACTCTAAAAAGGGAGTTTGTGAAAGAACGCTATCATTTATATTAGGTCAATCAAGCATGACCTTAACAACTCTGTTGAAAGCACGAGTTATCACTCTAGGAAGAAATATCGAGAAAGTTAGATAAGATATGCATGAAATAAAAGGACAACTTTCAGAGTTGATAGCAAAGATATGGACTGGAATTGATGCCAATGGAATACTCTTGGGAGTCACCATCATCATTGCCCTTAATCCTACCATATGCATTCGATAACTCAAAAACTAAATCAAGCATATCACTTAGGGAAGATTTTGATCCATGGTCTGTTTGGATAACTAGAAAGAATATGTGTAACCTCCCTTCATTATAGATCGAACCAAATCCTCATCAATATTTTATCACTCCTTGATCACCCTCAGGCTCTGGTACAAGCAAGAAATCATAGGGAAATAAAAAAATTCTGATTTGATTCAATCCTAGTAACTTATAGAAATGTGTACCCTTATTTGCTCCAAAATCAATTGGTTGCACTTGTTCATGTTAAATCCCATAAAATTCCATGTAAGTACTATGTTGGAGTTCGGGGGCACTCTATTGAGGACTGTAGTTAGTTTAAAATCAAGATGAAAAGCCTTATGGAAGCTAGAGCATTGAGATTTGAAATAAGAATCAAATCAGAGGGAACTCATTGCTAAATTATTTCCAAACCACTTACTCTAAGGGAATGGGAAAACAATTAGGACTAGAATCAATTTGATCCAATTCCCATCACTTATGTTAAACTATTATCGTAACTTATCCGAAACTATTTTCTAGTGCCTTTACATATAAAACTGCTAAAACATCCATACCCGGCAATTATAATGCCAATAAGTAGTGCGACTACCACTATGGCAGTTTAGGTCCCTCAATAAAAGACTGTCTCCACCTAAAATACAAAGTTAAGTACTTTATCCAATTGAAATTGTTGAGTTTTGAAGGGAAGAAGGCCAAGTTCCTATGGGAATCTAACGACTAAGCCTAAAAATTATAGATGAAAACTTTTTGTAAAAATTAAAGTGCTAAGAAACAATGAAGGATTGTGAAGATAACATTTTAACTACTTATAGGCTTTGTCAATAGAGGGCTCAAAAAGAATGATCAGTATTTTTAAAGATTCCTTAGAAGCATGAACATAACTAGGAAAATGAAGTCTTTGCAAGTTTTAACACAATCTTTTGATGTTTTTTTCTTTTGAATCCTGTAAATATGGTTTTGTATGCCAACAATGAATGAATAAATCAGAGTTTGGTTAATGAAACAATGATGTTGAAGCATGACTCAAATTCCTTGGATTTTTTTGCTTCTAATAATTTCTATGTCGATACTTAGCCAACTGCTTAACATCCAATTTCTCTTATTAAAACCTGCCTTATTCCTTCATTCATTCATTCATTTATCCATTCATTAATCCATATATCCATTTTTCAATCATTGACAACCATACAAAGATTAACAATAAAGATTAATGTTAACAAGACACATTTATATTCATACAAACTAATTTAAATTCTTTTTTTTATTTTTAAGATGGAATATCATAAATCACTAAATGAAAGATATCATGCAACAGGAAGAAATATAAGCATAAATTGCATGCTTGATGAAACTACTTAAGATAAGGGTGCTAGTTTGCCAACAATCAGAAGGTACTACTAACACTTTTACTAGGGGATTTAAGAAAATACAAGCAGAAGGACTGCTAGCTAATATTCAAAATATATGGATAGTAAATACCCAAAATATCAGTAAAATAATCTACCACTAGCCATTAATATTAATTTTGCACCCCTACAAGGGGCAGATGCGAAGACGATTGCGATATAAGAGGAGTCAGTGGTTCCTAACTTGGATGAAGAAGAAATGCGTAAATAGAAAGCCAAGAAGCAAGCTGAATCATAAGCTAAAAATAAGATATTACAGCTTCTTGAAAAAATGCTTAAGACCATAAAAGGGCCAAGCTTTATAGCAGTGTTAATGTTGATGATCTCAAATCTCGCCAAAGTTCAAAATTCTAAAGTTAGAAATTATGGTAAACTCACTCTCGAAGGCATATTTAACAATGTGTTGCAGTAAAATGGCTAAACATACTAGAGATGAGAAATTGCTTGTCCATATTTTTCCTAAAAGCCTAACTAGGACAACTCTAGAATGGTACTTCTAACTAGAAAGAGGCCTAGTGAGCCAATAAAAGGATTTGGCTAGAACATTTTTACAATAATATAAGCATCGATTGGAAATTACTCTAGATCGAGGAACCTTCCAAAACATGAGGAAAACTCCTAATGAGAGTTGTAGAGGATAAGTCTGTAGATGGAAACATATAGCTTTACACGTCTAACCACATCTTACTAGTAAGAAAATGAACACCTATTTTTATGGATACACTCCACCTTTATACTATGATAAATTGGTCGAGAATTCTTTCATTAAGTTTGTAGACATTTTTTGCTTTAAAGATAATTAAACATGGCATGAAAACTAAAGGATCATGGATACCAATTTGGTGGCATACATGGTATTAGAAATGATCCTATCAATAAATGCCAACAAGTTACAGCTAATGGGAGCCAAGACCATAAAAAATTGAAAAAAAAGGTAAAATCCATTCGAATTGCATCCTCACCCTAACCTTCCATCACTTATGGGCCTTACCAAGTTCATCCCCATATCCCACAATCTTTTAAACAAATCTTTTTTACCACGAGATCTAACAAGCAAAGGGACTTGAGAAACAGTTGGGGCAATTCTCAAAAACTAAGAAGAAAGAGGATGAAAGTGTATCATACCTTATCGATTTCCTACACCAAGCACTTTTCTTTGTTTATTCATCATTAGATGATCTCTATCCTAAAAAAGCCTAGGAAACCTTTCTACCTATAGTGGTACAATTTGATATCAAATGCGAGTATCATTAGGGCTATTCCATGAAAAACCATAACACATTTAAGAGTAAAGTATAGGCCTTTAAAGATACTAATCTAACAAAATTTGATGAACTAGTAGATGCTTATCAAGGATGATTAGCCTAAGAGTCATTATCCTTATAGTAGTATGCCAAACAAGGGAAGTTTCTATCTTAACTTTAAAACTCTATACCTTTCCTTTTGGAATCAGTAAATTTTGAAATAAATTTTGGTTTTATAAATAGTGAGCATTCTATTATGCTATTGAATTTTGTTAATAGTGCTTTCCAGTATCTAGGATATGAGAACATTTTGAAAAATTTTCTTCAGTAAATGATCACTATTAGTTTGAACTCTTTTAGAAAAATCCTTCACTTCTATTTATATAATTGTCCTAGACATTCAACCATAGACCTTTCACATCAATTTTTTTTTTTTGGATTTCTTGAGGGTCAAACAATATGTTATGCTCTTAAAAGATTTAAATATTGATAGTTCGATATAAGTTAAAGTAATAATAATAATTCTAAAATCTCTTACCTTTGGGTAACCTTTCAGTACAATTTCTTTTAACTCCTTCAAATCCTTCATTCTGAAGGAATAAGAGTAAACATGAGCCAAAAACACCTTTTCCTTGAGGATAAAACCTTTTTCAATCCAATGTTTGATAAATAAGATGTGCGATTCAAAATTTTCCTTTGCCTATTTCATTCATTTCTTAAAGGCTCAACTAGAACCAAGATTCATTAGTGGCAAAGACATTGATAACTTTCAAGGGGTATTCATTAAGCTAAAATGTAAAAAAAAAAATAAGTGCAACATCATGCTGTTACAGTATTCAAGATAACTTCAGAAAGAAAACCATCCAGTTTTCTAGCAAAATGCTTGCCAATTTAAATCAATTATTCCTTTTGTAGTCCCCTTGAGCCTGATAATTTATCTTCTCTTTAAACCATAATCAAAGATTACCCTCTACACTTGGGGCAAGTAAAGATTAAAAGGAGCAAACTCCATTCTAAAGTTATAAGAAGAACAAGCTAGTTGCCATAAAACAAAATTGAAAACCAATTAAAAGTTCAAATTGCTAGTTCCTTCAAACTAAAGAATAAAAAAAGTTTAAATTCTAAGTTCTTTCAGGATGAAGAATAAAGAAAAACATGATAAAGAAAGAAATAAAGAGAAGTAAAGAAAAATGAAAAAGCAAAAAAAAGATATAAAAAAATGTATGTTCGCCTTTAAAGACATGTCAAGTTTTTAAGATAAATGATCATTGATTCAATTACTCTTAAACATTTGATTTGGGCTTGTCTGTCCTTCTCGTTCTAAACCATGAACCATGGCCTATATTGCAAACCTATAAAAGTCCATTTCGATCAAACATATCCATTTGAGTTATCAACCCATTCCTAGGAAGTTCTTTTCAAATTTATTTTTGGATGATTTTTAAGTCCTTGAGAATATAATGGGACAATCAATTGAAAAAAAAAAGAAAAAATGAAAATAATAAAGTACTGGGGTGAAAACTTGAAATAGGTAGTCTAGAGCAAATTTTAAGTCTTTAAATTTGCTCTAAAACCACTAAAAATAGCTATCAAGGCAAAAGAACTCTTCCATGTTAATTTAGAATGATCACAAACCTTTGGAAATTTCATGATGTCAATAAAAGGTTGAGTTGAATGCCCAAACATTTTCTTTTAAGATAATATTTCAAAACTTTCTTGTCCAACCTTCAGATTGGTGTTTACCAAAGGCCTTTGGAATTAACCTTTCGAGACTTGGTGTTTACTGGCATTAGGTTAGCAAATATCAAGCTATTTTCTTTGAAGATTAAAAGGATATTATGACTTGATTGTTTACCTTTCAAGGAATTCTTATCAAAAGAATATCCATATGAACTTGGTTTTAATAAATCTCAAACTTGTTATATCAATTTCTTCAAGATAAATTTTAAAAATGCCACCCCATTTGTCCTTCTAAATTCATTTTCTCATTCCATTAAAAGATGGCCCAAATGGTGATCATTAATTACAAAGAAGCCTTAAAAACAAAAGTGTAAAGATCGTATGTCCATTATCTTTAATATTGGAAAATTCATAGTTGAAATCATTCTGAAATTTTCATAACTTTTGATTAAGTAGATCCTTTCTAAATTGGAATAAGAAAGGATTCACATTTCATAAATCCTAAAATTTAGATGAATTTTGATACTTCTTATGATTTTAATGAAAATATGTAAATGTGTTTCAAGCAATAAAACATTAACTTTATTCAACTGCATAAATTGTATCCTTAAATTGATAAACACTAATATTATATCTAGTGACTTTTTAAGAAAAATCAAATAATGCTTTCTGGAGTCAAAATTAAACGAAGGCAAACATGAAATCACCCTTCAATGATTTTAACCTTTAATAAGCCATTAGAAAAAAAATAAATTAGCAACCGTGAGGTTTAAATTAATGAGGCCTTGCCAATATAAGAAGAATTAACCTTCATGATTTTCAAATTCAGATTTCCTTTTCATTTGATTTTATAAAAGAAAAGTGAAAAGGATTTAAGTATGTTAGCGTCACTTGGTTAAAAACTGGTAGAGCAAGATGTCATTTTCATTTGAACTTATGAAAGATAGGTAAAAAGGATTTAAGTTTGTTAGCTTTGCTTAGTTAGGAATAAGTAGATCACGATGTCCTCTTCATTTGATCTTGTGAAAGGTAGATGAAGTAGGATTCAAGTTTATCAGTTTTACTTGGTTAAGAACCAGTGGAACAAGATGTCTTCTTCATTTGATCCTATGAAAAGTAGATGGAGAGGATTTAAGTTTGTCAGCTTTGCTTGGTTAGGAACCGATGAAGCAAGATGTCTTCTTTATTCGATCTTATGAAAGGTATGTGAAATAGGATTTTAGCTTGTTAACTTCACTTGGTTAGGAACCAGTAGAGTAAGATGGCCTCTTCATTCGATTTTATAAAAGGTAGATGAAGAAAGCTATAAGTCAACTCATTTGATTAAGAAAAAAGATTGACAGAGTTTTATTTGTCAACTTCACTTGGTTAGGAACCAAGGAAGTAAGCTGGCCTTTCCATTCGATCCTATGAAAGGTAGGTGAAGAAGGCTTTAAGTTAAATTTGTTTGATTAAGCAGAAGGATCAAACAGAGTTTTTCTAAGTTCTTTTCATTTGGTAAAAAACAAATGAAGTTGGCTTGCACAAAAGCCTAAGAATAGCTTATGGTTCTGCCCTGTTGAAATTGGCATCAAAATGAAAAAGCCCAAAAGTAACTAACAATTTCAACACTTTCAAAATTAACTTCAAAATGAAAAAGGCTAAGAGTAGTTGGTGGTTTTGTCCCAGTGAAATTGGCACCAAAATATTAAAAGCCCAAAAGGAGATAATGGCCTCACCTAATCAAAATTGGCACTAAAATTTGAAAAGCCTAAAAGTAGTTAATGGTTTCATCTTGATGAAATTGGCACCAAAATTAAAAAAACCCAAGAGTAGCTGATGGCCATAGCCCTATCGAAATTGGCATTAAAAGGTGAAAGCCCAATGTAGTTCGTTAGATAAAAAAACTAATGCAGTTGGCCTATACAAATATATATGTATTT
>JBBYHL010457666.1:0-15177 GCA_038381835.1 Adansonia madagascariensis | reverse complement strand
ATTTGTTCGTGTAAACCCCCGAACAAGGTGTTAGTTAGCTTTTCTTCGATTTTCTTGCATGGCATTTATGACTGTTTCACAATAATTGTTCCTGGTTACCATCATTGCAATCTGCTTATTCCCCATCACCCTAAATAATTCTGCTAATCTACAATATGTGGCTTTCACCAAAGCGGTTATAGGAAAATGATGAGTCCCCTTCAACACCGAATTTATACATTCGGCCAAGTTTGTCATCATATGTCCATATTGTGTTCCTTCATCATATAATTATGCCCACTTCTCCGTGGGATCTTATTGATCCAATCAGCCACTTCTGCATTCTTTGCACGAAGATTTTAATATTGCCACTGAAAATGGGGTTGTCGCGACTCGTACGCTGAAAAAATAATATGATAATTTTTGGACTTATTAACAATTGATAGATAAATATTAAAATTGATAAGATTGTAACAGAGTAAATAACCATAAATGCGATTACATACCCATATTAACAACTTGTCGATGCAACCCTTTATTGTTAAACCTCCTCATGAAGTTGGCTGCAATATGTCGAATACGGTACACAAAATATGCATGCAGAGGTTTCCATGCACTACCTAAGTCTCTGATCACATATTTTATGGATTTGTGTTGATCAGATATTAAGCATATCCCAGGTTGTCTAACAATATATCTACGTAAGTTGTTGAGAAAAAATGACCATGCCTCCTTTGTCTCACCTTCTACAATGGCAAAGGCAATTAGTACTATATTTCGATTGCTATCTTGTACAACAGCTAACAGTCATGTTCGTTTGTATTTTCCATATAAGAATGCAATGTCTACTTGGACAATAGGTTTACATAAGGGAAAGCCTTTAATACAAGACTTGAATGTCCAAAAACATCGATGGAAAATACCCATACCTTGCACCATTTGATGATTGTGGTATGCATGTATAGTTTGTAATTCCACCATTGCACCAAGAACAAAATGTTGCATTGCACCTAACCATTTTGGGAGATCATTGTATGATTTATCCTAATCTCTATAGAGTCACCTTCTGCTTCCCTATCCACGCTTTTCTATAGGAGGTCATGTATCCATACCTATTCCATATCTCAGCAACCAAAATTGAGACAGAAATGGCCGGATTTGCTTGTACCAAGGACAAAATGCAACATAGCATGTTAGAATCTAGTTTCATGTGATCTTGTGAAATACGCCCAGATGCACAAGTATGAGGCCTATTATACTTTCTAATCTCCCATACTTGTGTCTTCTTCAATAATCTTGCCCTTATACTCCAGTTGCAACCGGTGCCATACATTGTACACTGGTCATGATATTTGATTGGCGACGATACTACTACTCTGTAATCTATAGAGTTCTTAATATTGTAGTGCTTTATAGCAGAAACCACAGCCTCTTTTGTTGCGAACTACATCCTAACATAGAGCTTACTACTAGATGGATTCTAGCTTCTTACAAGGTGAGATTCTTTATTTGCTATATACATAGATGCATTCTTAAATTCTAACATAATACTTGTAGAGGTTTAGTCTTCATCTAGATTGCCCTAGTAAGTGGCTACCATTCATAAGTTACCCCAACGGGGGGCTAGTGCTATTGGATCACCTGAGGTAAGGGGAGAAACCACCAGTGAGTTGAATGTAGAGGAACAATCAGTGCTGGGGAAAAGCTTAAAAGTACCAACAAGGGCTTCGATCACCACAACTATAGAGGGTACATGTTAGCACTATTCTTTTTTAGAAGCTTAGTATTCCCTAACTTCAATTCTTTATTTGCCTCTATAGGTATGACCCTACCACGCGTGCTGCGTTAATTGCTCATAAAGCTAGTAGAGCAATAGCTTCCTAATCGAGGAGTAAAGGAAAGAAAAAATTAAGAGATAGCTAAAATGAGCCATCAGTGTAGAAGAGGGTTACTTTTGAGCCTTCACCTGAAAGTATGACTGATGTTAGGGTCATTTCTATGGGTGGCTTCTTTTGAAGCTACTACCATCACTTTTAGTTGGATAGAGACTACCTTGGTTGCTGAGGTATCTATTAGCCCCCCACCTTTAGTTAGCTTAGCCTTTAGGTCTGTAAGTTCCTCAAAAAAGGGAAATGAGTCTTCTTTAGGGGTCCTCGACTTACATCTTTTGAAGAACAACCCTAGATTAAGTGCTAGAATACTAAGCAATAGTGTGGTCGCTTGTAGGTGGGGAAATAGGGTCACCTACCCGACTAATATAAAGTTTTTGGCAACGAAAAATCCAGCCACTAATCTTAAATCCACTTTAGCTTGTATAATGGAGGTGAGTTTATTACTTTTATCCATTATGATTTGTCTGTCCATGTTCATTGTTAACCTTTACATTTTATAGGCTTTGTATACTTAAGTGGCCCTTATTCGTTAAATGTGAGACATTTTAACTACACATGATAATGCTCGGAAGGAGGCAGCGGCAAGCAAGGCTAGGGTAAGTGTGCTCAAAATAAAGGTTAACGAGCTAACCAAGGAGAAAGGAATAACTAAGGATCGCACAAAAAAAGCTAAAGAAAAAATAGCAAAATTAAAAATGAACTCCAAAGAGATGAGAGTGAAGTTTGAATCAGTAAATGTTAAAATTGGGAAGTTATCCAAAGACTTAGAAGAGTCGCGGCAAGCTTATACAACATGAGGTTCTAAACTAATGTCTGCCATGGCCAAAATTTTTGAACTTGAGATGCAATTGGCAGGTGCAGAAGCTCAACTTCAAAAGGAACTTACTTCACAAAATAATGCCTTGCTTGACCAGATGATAGCTTGTGGTGGCGAGTATCGTTAGAGTGTTCTTTATGGCGTATATCTTCTTCGGGGCTCGTTAGACTTAAGAGATATTAGATTTCCATAACTTGTCACCTTGCATCTGAACTTTAACGTGTTGATGCCATCTCAACAACAAGTAGAGAAGATGCATGCTATGGATTCTGCTTTTATTACACCCGTCTCAGAGGATGAAACTGAATATGAAGAGTTAGGTGAGGATGCTGGCAAGCACGAAAATCTAGCTTCTTCCTGTTAGGGTCTTTAAACATTTTTTGTAAAAGACTCTATGTTTATCAAGATTTGCAATTCTTCTTAGTAGAAATGAAAATTGCAAAACAATGTTAAATGTATTCTCGATCTTGTGAAAGGTTTGCATTATAAGGAGTATTTGTTGTGTTCAAACTTGTGTAAGATTTTATTTTTCAAACCATGTGAGGCCTTTCTTTGAGAACGTCAGAGGTCTTATTTGTTGAGACCGTGTGAAGTCTTATTATGTTTGGGGTCATGAGAGGTCATGATTTATGGAGACCGTGAGAGGTCATGATCTATAGAGACCATGAGAGGTCTTGTTTGTTGAGACTGTCAGAGGTCATATTATGTTTGGGATCATGAGAGGTCATGATTTATGGAGAACGTAAGAGGTCTTATTTGTTGAGACTGTGAAAGGTCATATTATGTTTGAAACGTGAGAGGTCATTATTGATAATTTCAAGAGATTTTACAAAGTAACCATTTGACGAATAAATACTTGCCTTGAAAATTTTTATTAAGTAAAAATTATTCATACATAATACTTTTTGAGAAGGATAGCGTTCCATGTGTTAGGCAAATGTTTTCCCATCATGTCCATTAATTTGTAAGCTCCAAATCCTAGCACCTTTGCAATTTGATATGGTCTTTCCTAATTTGGGGATAGCTTTTGCCTTTCACCTATAGGTCAAGTTGCTTTATAATTTTTTAAGACCAAGTCACCAACTTAAAACTATCTATGTTTCACTCTTTTGTTGTAATACCTTGATACTTAGTGTGCCCTGATTACCAATGAGTACTGTGGCATCCTCTCTACTTTCTTCAAGTAAATCTAGGTTAGCCCTGAGATGGGATTCATTTAATGTTGGATCAATAAATTCTATCTGAATATTACGAACCTTGATGTCTATCGGGATAATCGCCTTATGACCATACACAAGACTGAATGGTGTGGCTCCAGTCACTTGACACTCAGTGGTTCATATGGCCCATAATATTTTGGGTGTCTCTTCTGCCTATGCACCTTTTGCATCATCTAATCTCTTTTTAAGCAGTTGAAGTATGTTTTTATTCATGGCCTCTACTTGGCCGTTAGATTGTGGGTGCATAATTAAACTGTATACCAATTTAATATGAAACCTTATGCAAAAATCTTCTGATTTATCGGCAGATAGTTATTTTCCATTATCTACTATGATAATGTCAAGAATTCTAAATCGACATATGAGAAATTTTTAGATAAAGCTTTTCATGGTTTGGGCTGTTATTATGGCCCCAGGATCTGCTTCAACCCATTTTGTGAAGTAATCACACGCAACAACCAAAAATTTATGCTATCTAGTGGCAGGTGGGAATGAGCCCAATATGTTAATGCCCCATACGTAAAAAAGCTAGGGGCTAAAAATTTGTTTGAATGCCTCTACAAGTTATCTTAGAATTTTAAGAAGTGTTGGTACTTGTCGCATCTTTGAACTATATTGGTAGCGTCCTTTCTCATTGTTGGCTAGAAAAACCCTTGCTTAAGAGCTTTTTGTACTAATGCCCTTCTACCTAAGTGATTTCCACAAACACCTTCATGGATTTCTCTTAATACATAGTTTTCTTCGCTTGGGTCAAGACACATAAGATAAGGGGTAAGTGAAGGACTTTTTATACAAAATTTCATCGATTAGTGCATACCTGGATGCCTTTTTTTTAAGTTTCCTTTTCTGTAACGGGGGTGTTCGGTAAGATGTTTTCTTATAGAAAGGCTCTCAATTCCTTCATCCAGTCGTTTCCATCATTCGTGCTTTTTTCAAAAATATGTTGATCATAGGTTGGCGATCTGATAGATTCTAGAAGAATCCATCCTTTATGATTAATTTTTAGACCGTTTGCCATTTAGATATTGTATTAGCCCTACTATTTTTTTCATGAGGTATTCTTTTGAAAGTAATGTAATCAAAGGTCTTGATGAGCTTCGAGACTATTTGCTGATATTTAGCTAGGGTATGGTCTTTGACTTCATATTCTTCGTTAATCTGATTCGCTACTAACTGGGAGTCAGTATAAACTTTTAGGCGGGTGGCATTCAGGCTTTTGGCCAGCTCGATCCCTGTTATTAGTGCTTCATACTTTGCTACATTGTTTGAAGCTGCAAATTGGAAAGACAAGGCATAATGTCATTCATGGCCATTAGGATCAACAAGGAGAACACCCACTCTTGATTTTTTTTTTCCCGATAAGCTATCAGTTAGAGTTTCCATATGCCTTTCATCTGGCTATTAGGTTTTTCATCTTTGTTTACCAGTGATGATGTTTCTTTGATGGTGTTTGAAGGTTTAGCAGAGTACGAGAAAAAGCATTCAATGATGAAGTCTTCTAATGCCTATGCTTTGATTGTCCTTTTGGGACTTAAGTTAATCTAAATTTATTTAATTCTATGCATCCTATCATCTTTCTTGCAGAATCAACTTTTTACAGCATGTCTTTCATAGGATGGTTTGTTAGCATTGTGATAAGATGTGCTTGAAAGTATTAACGTAGCCTTTTGGTGGCTATAACAAGTGCATAGATAGGTTTTTCAATCTTTGTGTAATTGACCTCGCCAGCTTGAAGTGCCCTGCTGACATAGTAGACTGGTCATTAAGTCCCATTTTCTTTCATTACTAAGATAGTCGCTACTGTTTTATCTGATACAACCAAATATATGAACAGTTGTGTGCCAGGTTAAGGGCTAGCTAATAATGGAGGCGAGCATAGGTAACGCTTTAATTTATTGAATGTTGTTTGGCATTTCTCTATCCATTTATAGTGGGTTACCGCTTTTAGTAGTTTGAAAAAAGGGAGACATCTGTCGGCTAGCTTTGAAACAAAACGACTAAGTGCAGCAACTCTTCTTATTAGTTTTTATACTTCTTTCATCGACTTGGGAGGTGTCATTTTTAATATAGCTTTTATTTTTTTGGGTTTGCTTCGATCCCCCTAGATGACACCATGAAGCCTAAAAGCTTCCCCGCAGCTACTCTAAATATGCACTTCGTCAAATTCAATTCCATGTTATACCTTCATAAGATTTCAAAGGTTTTCTTTAGGTCAACTATATGCTGCTCGATCAATGCACTTTTTACAAGCATATCATCGATATAAACTTCTATGGATTGCCCAATTTGATTTTTAAAAATTTTATTCACCAGACGCTGGTACATTATCCCGTATTTTTAAGCCTTAAGGGCATGACTTTATAGCAAAAAGTACCATCTTCTATGATGAAAGATGTTTGGCTTTATCTTATAGATTCATTTTTATTTGATCGTATCCAGAAAAGGCATCCATGAAAGAAAGGGGCTGATGACCTACTGCGGAATCGATGAGGCCGTCTATCATTGTTAAAGGAAAACAATCCTTGGGGCACGCCTTGTTGAGGTCAGTAAAGTCAATGCACATCATCCATTTTCCATTTGACTTTTTAACCATGACCATATTGGCCAACCATTCGGGGTACAATACTTTATCTATTTTTGACGGTGAAAAGTTTATCTATTTCTTCCCTAATTGCCTAAATTCTTTTGGGAGAAACCTTCTCTTTTTTTATTTTACTGGTTTGGCTCGGGGCTCAACATTTAGTGTATGCATGATTAGGTTTGTGTCAATGCTTGACATATCTGTAGCTGACCAGGCGAAAACATCTGTATGGAGTTGTAAGAAATTAATCAGGTCATTCTTGGTCTTTGGCTCAACGAGCTTACAATTGATGTGGACAAGTCAAGGTCTAGCATGCACAATGATATTATTGTTACCTCCTCAGCTGGTTGAGGTTTTTGATGGTAAAAATTGTCTCTGGTGTCCAAACTCTCAAAAGTTAAATCATTAGGGTTGGCTGGTGTTATTATATTCACTGTCAATGTGTTATTGATTAGAGCTTCCGTATGCTCATTGGTTGTGTCTTGAATTTTACTAGTCATTTTTATAGACATTAGATGGCAGCGCCAAGCAATCGTCTAATTGACTTTCATGCGTCCCACTCCCGTGGCTATAAGGAATTTGATGGTGTGCCAATACACAACTGTAATCAATTTTGCTTTCTTCATGACGAGTCGCCCAAGAATGACATTATATGCTGATGGCTGATTAACCACCAGAAAGTCAAGCATTACTGTGGTCGTATGTTCTCCATCATCAAGAATGACCGACAAAGTGATAGAGCCCTTTACCGGTATAGGTTGGTTGGTGAACCCATATATGGGTAGTAAGGGATGTAGGTCACTATCTCCATACCTCATTTTCTGAAATGTATCTCATTGAAGAATATCTACTGTGCTACCATTGTCTATAATGATTCGGTCTACATGGTAGTTCCCCATAATGGTAGACATGATAATCGGGTCATTCTCGTTATTTGCAACCAACTCATCATCATCGTCACTGAATGTTACTCTCTAATTATCTTGTTTCATCTTTTCTGAATATGTATCTACTGCCATTACAAACCGCAGATGGGACTTTCTCTTGGACTTATTAGTCGCCCAACTTTCATTGTCCCTCATAATTACATTAATTGTTCCCATGATTAGGCATTTCCCTGTTGCCTTATCCTAACATCGGTCAGGTTGTTGAAATGACTCTTCATTGTCTTTATTCAAAAACTGCTTAATTTCTTCTTTCTGGATCAACACTTCAATAGCATTTTTAAAGCTAATACATTCCTCTATCATGTGGCCAACATTATCATGGAACTCACAATGCTTCTGTGGGTTCTTATGGTTTTTATCTGCCCTCATAGGTATGAGTTGTTCTACTAAGCCATCCCTCATGATGGTGTGCAGAACCTGCATCCTGCTAGTGTTTAGAGATGTGTAGGACTCATATTTGTTGTATGGTGGTGCCAAATATCTCTTCCTACCTGTTTGTGCTTGATTCGCTATTGATCTTGACTTACTATCTTAGTGGCTATCTTTTTTTTTGGGAGAAGTGTTCTCCTCTTTTCAAGTTTTGCCCAAAATGATTTCTCTGTCAATCTCGATCGAGGTATTCAAATTTATGACTCGTAATCTCAATATCTTCGACATCAGTGTACTTTTATGCTTTCTCGTAAAGTTGATATAGCTTCACTAGCTGGGCGTTCGTCAAGGCATACTTTATATGCTTATGGCGGACCCTCAAGGTAAATTGCTTAGACAGCCTATTCATCATTAAGATCTTTAACTTCCAATGTAGCCATGTTAAAATGCTTGATATATTCTCGAAGAGTTTTATCTAGGTTTTGCTTAACAGCCATTAGGCTAGCTACTATTCTGGCCATCACTCTGTAGCTACTAAAATGAGCTAGAAATTGTCGACCCAACTGATCAAAGTTTGTGATAGAACTTGGTTTCAAAGAATACCACTAAGTTTGAACGGTCCCTCGTAAGGTCATCGAGAATATCCTGTATTGAATGATGTCAGATACATCTTAGAGATTATGGAATGACTGAAAGTGATTCAAATGATCCGCCATGTCTGCTTTACCGTCGTACGTGTTTAACCAGAGCTTAATCTTTTTGGGAACTGATACTTGACGAACAACCAAGGATAGAGGATTATGCTCAGTTTCCAACCATTCCCAATCATCCTTCATAGGCTGTCTTAGGTTTTTAACTTTTTGGTGAAGGACTGCCACTTGATCAGCCAGTAGGGAATCTTAGGGATGGTGACTTGTGTCTTATTACTTCTTCTATGGATTACAATCAGGTGTATAATATGAACTTTCTTGGGTTTCATCATTTTTTTAAATTTGTCTGTTGGTTTCTAGTGTTTATGTTATGGCGTTTGATACTTGCGTTGCAATTTCTAGTGTTAAATCTGCTCGGTAACTAATTTTGTCGATCAAACTGTGCTTGCGAAAGGTGATTAATTTGTTGCTATTATTGTTGGATAATGGCTTGTTGGGCCACTAATTCGTTCTATTGCTATTGTTAAATGAGGGCCTATTTGGTTGCCATTTGACTAGCTAATGCTTGGAACTAGGCGAGATAATGACCTTACAAATCGACTTAGGAAGTAGGTGGTGTTAAGGATATGCTCGCTACAGACGGGTTCACCAGATCAATAGTTAATGAGTTGATAGTGGACACATTACGAATAATTGTTCTGGTAGTAACAGCATTAGGCAATGATGGGATCTGCGGGGTATAAGTATTCGGGTCAAGCATAGTGAGCTTCTATTGCGATAAGGGTGACTAGGAGGTTAAGAGATCTTGGAAGTAGTTTAGTGGTTGAGGCCAAGGATTTGTTGTAAAAGGTGTTTGAAAATAAGAAAAAACATATGGGAAGTTAAGTGGTGCAGGTACTGTGGTTATGGCCATAGAAAGAAGCCCCTTTGTTGCCATAGAACAAGGTGCCATAGGGTTGGGCTAGGACCTCACACGTGCTTGCTTCATTGTTAAAGGAGTTTGAGTGATAAGAGCGGAGTCAGCCATCTAAGTTGCCATATGCTCTATTTTAATTTAACAAAAAGGTCGTGATTATTGCTAAATCATGAGAATATTTCGTTCCCACAGATGGCGCCAATTGTTAATGCAACAATAAAGATGTTGAGGAAAAATCCTAGAAAACAACAAAGATAGGAAAGGCCAAGAGTTGGACTCTGGGAGGACACTCTGATGCTTAAATCGGTAAAGGATACTATAAACAAAGAATAAAGAGAGAATGAAGGAATTTTAATAACTCATACCTTAAAAGTGTTGATGCTACCTCTTTATATAGGCCTTATAGGAGTTCTACTTGATCTAAAACTTAGAGCAAATAAAGGTTATATAGCAATCAAACTTATCTTGTAATGTAGAGATGGAAGTTATCCAACCACTTTCTAATACTTATCCTCTAAAGGGATCACATTTGCTGACTAGGCGATAAGGGGATATAACAAAAACATAATATGACCTCTCACGGTCTCAACAAATAAGACCTTTCACAATCTCCACAAATCATGACCTCTCACAGTCTTAAACATAATAAGACCTCTCACGGTTTCAACAAATAAGACCTCTCATGATCTCCATAAATCATGCCTCTCACGGTCTCAAACATAATATGACCTCTCATGGTCTCAACAAATCAGACCTCTCATGGTCTCCACAGATTATGACCCCTTATAGTCTCCATAAATCATGACCTCTCACAGTCCCAAGCATAATAAGACCTCACACAGTCTTAACAAATAAGACCTCTTACAGTCTCAAAGGAAGGCGTCACACGGTCCAAAAAATAAAAATCTTACACAAGTTTAAACACAATAAATACTCCTTATAATGCAAACCTTTCACAAGATCGAGAACACATTTAAAACTATTCTACAATTTTCATTTCTACAAAAAAGAATTACAAATCTTGATAAACACAGAGACTTTCACAAAAAATGTCTAAAGACCCTAACAGGAAGAAACTAGATTTCCCTTCTTGCCAGCATCCTCGCTCGACTCCTTATATTCAATTTCATGCTCTAAGGTGGGTGTAATAAAAGCAGAACCCTTGGCATGCATCTCCTCTACTTGTTGTTGAGATGACATCAACACATCAAAGTTTGGAGGCAAGGCGACGAGTTGTGAAAATCTAATATCTTTTAAGTCCAAGGAGCCCTGAAGAAGCTGTACGCCATAAAGAGTGCTCTGACGATACTCGCTACCACAAGCTATCATCTAGTCAAACAAGGCATCCTTTTGTGAAGTAAGTTCCTTTTGAAGGTGAGCTTATGCACCCGCCAATTTCATCTTGAGCTCAAAAATTCTACCCATGGCAGACATTAGTTTAGAATCTTGTGTTTCATAAGCATGCCGTGACTCCTCTAAGTCTTTGGATAACTTTCCAATTTCAAGGTTTACTGATTCAAGCTTTGCTCTCATCTCTTCGGAGTCCATTTTCAATTTTGCTATTTCTTCTTTAGCTTTTTTTTGCATGATCCTCAGCTATTCCTTTCTCCTTGGTTAGCTTATTAACCTTCACTTCGAGTACACTCGCCCTAGCCTTGCTTGCCACTACCTCTTTTTGAGTATTATCATGTGTAGTTGAAATGTCTTACATTTGATGAGTAAGGGCTACTTGAGTATGCAAAGCCTATTAAATGTAAAGGTTAACAATGAATATGGACTAACAAATCATAGTGGATAAAAGTAATAAACTTACCTTCATTATACAAGCTAAAGTGGATTTGAGATTAGCGACTGGATTTCTTGTCTCCAAAAACTTTATATTAGCTGGGCAAACGATCTTATTTCCCAACCTATAGGCGACCAAGCTGTTGCTTAGTATTCTAATGCTTAACTCAGGGTTGTTCCTTCAAGGATGTAAGTTGCGAACCCCGAAAGAAGACTCGTTTCCCCCTTCTGTGGAACTTACAGACCTAGGGTCAAGGTAGCTAGAGGTGGGGGCTAATAGAAACCTCAGTAACCGAGATAGTCTCTACCCGACTGGAAGTGATGGTAGTAGCTTCAATAGTAGAGCAGCTGATAGAAATGACCCTAACATCGGTTACACTTGTAGGTGGAGGCTCAAAAATAACCCTTTTCTACACTGATGGCTTACCTTGGCTATCTCTTACCTTTCTCTTTCCCTTACTCTTCAATTGAAAGCCACTGGTCTGCTAGCTTCACAAGCAACTAATGCGGCACGCATGGTAGGGTCTATACCTACAGAGGAAAATAAAAAATTAAATTTAGGGAATACTAAGTTTCTAAAGAAGAACATTGGTAACATGTACCATCCACAGTTGTGCCAATCGAAGCCCTTATTAGTACTTCTAAGCTTTTCCCCAGCACTGATTGTTCCTCAACATTCAACTCACTTATGGTTTCTCTCTCTGCTTCAGGCGATCTAGTAGCAGTAGCCCTTGTTGGGGTGACTCATGAATGGTAGCCACATGCTGGGGTGATCCAGATAAAGACTGAACCTCTGCAAGTACAAATCATGTTATAATTTAGGGATGCATCCATGTATATAGCAAATAAAGAATCTCACCTTGTATCACCAAGCATCATTTACTTCTTTTCTTAGCTGGGTGATCATCTTCCTCTAGCAGGTTGGCAAGATTAACACCTAAGCAATGCTCTTGAATTTTTCTTGAAGTCAAGTATTTCTTACACTTAAATTGGTGACCACACAAATATTTCTTCTATTCTAGCTCCGTTGCACCCAAATCAACTTTTAAATTGCTCATTGGTAAGTAAGAATTCCACTCTGTAGGGAAACCCTATTCTTCATTTGATCACTTGCATATAAGGAAAAACTGTTTATTGGCAACATGAGCATTAGATGGTATATCTATGATCATCCTCTTAGTGGTGGACTACAGGTAGTACCAACATTTATCCTGTCTCTTCAGAGAAAATAAATGTCTCATCACTTCAATTGATGGGTCTCAGCCTTTTTCCTTGCACACAAGGAAATAAGTTACCAACATCGCCTACGCATTTGGTTTTAGTTCACTTGGTGATATCCCATATCGGTTTAACACCTCGCAAAAGAATGGCTACAGTGGAACATGGAATCCACCTCTGAATATAAGTAGAAAGGCATGCTGTTCTCTTTGACCCTTGTAACGGGTCGCCTAAATAAAAGATTTGACACTTTGAATTGCCCAAAATTAAAACCATGCTCGTATCCCATATTGATCACCCCCGTATATCCATCTGCTACGCTAGTGTCTATCTGCATCAATCCAGCCTATGCTTCCTCACCTTTTCCAGTTTAGCCTTTGTTGGCAAGATCCTGACTTTGTTCTACACTTGTACCATCCTTTTGAGTAGGGATTGTCCCCTAAGCCTCACCCCCTATCCTCCAGAATGTTCCCTTTAACTACAATAAAGGGACGATCACTGCTATTGTCGATATTCATATTTTCCATCATGAAGAACTGCCTTACAACCTCCCTACTACTCATCTCCGAACTTCCCTTTTTTTCAATCGATTTCAATAATAATTGAGTTTGTCGCAAAACCATCTGACCAATTCAGCATAATCAAGGAGAAAATTACTAAAAGGAGAAAGGAAACATAGATATTCTTGCCCAATAATGACAGTAACTGCAAGGTGACCTTTGCCAGAAATGATGGAAGGCTTATACAATTGGTAAACAAGAAAAGACTCTATTTACATTGATGTGTGGAGAAATGGTGTCAGGGGTATTTATAAAAGTATCCTGTCAATTCACGAAATGTTACTATTAATTTGCAACATTGTAACACGTGTTGCTTTCTCATAAGGAAGGTACAATGACCCATTTAATGAGCAGATCCAATGGTCAGAATTTAAATTTTGAAAAAAAAATTGAACTGCCAAATCCATTTTTATTCGATGTACAAAATGGCAACCTAAAAATTGTCAGGTCACCATGATAGATGTTATTTTTTATCTGTGAACGGTCACTTTATAGCCGCCTACATCCTTGGGGGGCTATTGTTATATCCCCTCATCGCCTAGTCAGCAAGTGTGATCCCTTCAGGGGATAAGTATTAGAAAGTGGATGGGCAACTTCCATCTCTACATTACAAGATAAGTTTGATTGCTATATAACCTCTATTCGCCCAGGGTTTTAGATCAAGTAGAACTCCTATAAGGCCTAGATAAAGAGGTAGCATCATCACTTCTAAGGTACGATCTATTAGAATTCCTTTATTCTCTCTTTATTCTTCGTTCATAGTATCCTTTACTAACTTAAGCATTGGAGTGTTCTCCCGAAGTCCAACTCCGGGCCTCTCTCATCTTTGTTGTTTTGTAGAATTCTTCCTCAACATCTCTATTGTTGCATCAACAATGGCAAAATCAATTGTAATGAAATTTAGAATAGTAGTTACCTTAGAAATTAGTTATTATAATGATACAATTAAATATCACCATATTCATATTAAAATTAATAGTGAAATATAAATTTAAATATATAAGCAACGATAATGGTGAAGTAAAATAAAATGGAAATACATTATGATTAATGACCATTAAAGATGTTTAATTAAAATTTGTATATTATAAAATTTATAACATGTTTAAATATTATAAGACATTGAAATATATAATACTTAAGAAAATACTTCTAACAATAATAAATATTTTTTAGCAAAAATCATTAAACATATCGAGTATAAAAATATAAAACAAAATAAATTATAAATATCAAGCCAAAAAAAATTCTGGAGGGATGTTTTAAAATTTTAAAACTAAATAATGAGCATACGCTAAACCCTACCCTTTTCAGTTTAAAATGAAGGGTTCAATACAATTGATAGGTCCTAATTCCACTACACCCTTATTATCCAAATATAAAAAAAATCGTGAAATTGTACTAAAAACTAAAAAAAAATCTGACTTGATGGAGATTATGCTTGTTGGGGCCTGGGATCCAAATGACTGTTTATTATTAACATTTTTTAAAGTACTATTTATTTTTTTCATAATTTAATTTTCTTTTCTTTTGTATTGAGTTAGTTTTTCCCCCCGGCCAGATACAGTTCAACTGCAAAATAGTTTTGACATTGTAGGAAAGAGTTAACACAATTTTATGATCTTTCCAGTCAAGTGATGAATGCAACTTTTTTATTAAAATAATATATTTTTTATTTACGTAAATAAGCCATTTTCAGATTATTTATCAAAATAGGCTAATTTTGAAAATTAATTGAGAAATTACCATTTCAAATGACGATTTCTCAATTGTAAATTTTAGTTGAAAAATCGCCAAATCAGATGATGATTTCTCAACTTGTTATAAGAAATCGACAAATGAAATGGTGATTTCTCATCAATTGCAAATCCGATGATCGAAATTTGGAAAATCAATTGAGAAATCGTAATATCACATGGCAATTTCCCTGCATGGGATTTTTTTTTATTTTTTTGTTAAATTATAAGGGTCACTTACCCGTCCCCTTATAATTTAGGCTTTGCAGCCTTTACAGAGGGATACTAAGGTCACAGGTCCGTGACCTTTGCTTGATGGAGGGATGGAGGGAGCCCTCTAGAAAATGAGCTCCCTTCTCTGATAGAGTAACCAAAATGAAAAAAATTTCTATGAAAAGAATATAATCAAGTTAAGGTATTATTGAAAGTCAAGTAATCGAGCTAAAGCTTTTTTACAGGTATGATTGAATTTTATTCATAAAAGTAATTTTTGATATGATTATATAA